>PVJN01001471.1:96449-140937 GCA_004026805.1 Lasiurus borealis
AGCTCTTTATCTGCCCTTCAATTCTGAATGTTAGCTTTGCTGGATAGATTATTCTTGGTTGTAAGTTCTTGCTATTCATCACGTTGAATATTTCTTGCCACTCCCGTCTGGCCTGCATCGTTTCTGTTGAGAAATCAGCTGACAGTCGTATGGGTGCTCCCTTGTAGGTAATAAACTGTTTTTCTCTTGCTGCTTTTAACATTCTCTCTTTGTCTTATGCTCTTGGTATTTTAATTATGATGTGTCTTGGTGTGGTCCTCTTTGGAATCCTTTTATATGGGGTTCTGTGTACTTCCTGGACTTGTAAGTCTATTTCTTTTACCAGATGTGGGAAGTTTTCAGTGATTATTTCTTTAAATAGGTTTTCAGTATCTTGCTCTCTCTCTTCTTCTGGCACCCCCACAATTCTGATGTTGGTACGCTTGAAGCTGTCCCAGAGTCTCCTTACATTATATTCACATTTTTGGATCCTTTTTTCTTCTTGTTTTTTCCAGTCGAGTGTTTTCTGTTTCTTTATATTTCAAAATTTTTACTTGATTCTTGCCTTTCTCTAGTCTGCTGATAGGACTCTGTATAATATTTTTTATTTCAGTCAGTGTCTCTAGTTGAGCCTTTTTCATCTCCTCTTGGGACTCGCAAAATTTATGCATCATCTCTAGCATCTCTAGTTGGTACTTTTGCATCTCTTCTTGTGACTTGATAAACTTATCCATCTTTTCTTGCATATTCTTGCAAAACCTTATAAGCGTGGTTTTGAACTCTATATCCAGTCGTTTTTTTTTTCCTCCATTGCTTTTGTTTGTGATCCCTTCCCTTGTCTTGGCATTTTCACTATCTCAGGGAAATTTTTTTACTTGCAAAACCACAGAAGCCTCTGTTGAGCTTGGATGGGTGGAGTCTCAGGGCTTAAGGGACCACCTTGCCTCCAGTCGGCCCCGCCCTCCACGGCCCCTGAGTCTCACGTGACTGGGTAATCGCTGGAGATGTCCTTGTGCGCGCCCGCTTGCGCAGTTCCTCTAGACCGCTGCCTTTCCAGCTCCCCTGCCCGCCAGGACCACACGATTCTAGGTCTCCAGTGTTTCGCCTGAAACAGGGGCCCAGTGGACTCAGAAGTGGCACAGTTGGGAGGGTCTGTCTCCCGCCTAGTCGTGAAAGTCAGTGGCACAATCAGCAATCTGTCCTCCACGCAGAGCCGTGCGCGTGTGCGACCAAACCTCCTATCTTTTGCGACTCCCCTAAATTTCCGTGCACTTCTCCCTTTTCACAGTCCAAACTACCCCCGTATGAGTTTCGGCTGGATCTGGGGTTTTGTGTCGTAGGATAAGGGGTTCAATGCCATTGGGAGTCTCCGTTTCCCTCCTGCCAGAGAAAGCCAGCCAGGTACTCGGGCACCCGCTCTCTCAGCATGCGCGTCTCCGTACCTCAGCTTTTTGCAGCTCCTCTGGGTCTCTGTGAGCCCTTCTCTTTCCTTCTAGTTGTAGAATTTCCACTCAGCCAGCTTTCCTGTCATTCTGGATGATGTCCGTTCTGTCTTTTAGTTGTAGTTTTGAAATTGTTGTGCGAGGCAGCAGTGTAGGTGTTTACCTATGCCACCATCTTGGATTCTCCTCACTTTGAATATTTCTTGCTACTTCCTTCTGGCCTGCAAAGTTCCTATTGAGAAATCAGCTTACAATTGTATGGCTCTCCCTTGTAGGTAACTAACTAGTTTTCTCTTGCTGCCTTTAAGATTCTCTCTTTGTCTTTAGCCTTTGGCATTTTAATTATTGTGTATGTCTTGGTGTGAGCCTGTTTGGGTTCCTATTTTTTTATGAATTCTTTGAACTTACTGGACTTGTAAGTCTCTTTCTTTTACAAAGCAGGGAAAGTTTTCTTCAAATAGGTTTTCAATATCTCTTCTCTCTCCTCTCCTTCAGGCACCCCCATAATGTGAATGTTGGTACACTTGAAGTTGTCCCAGAGGTTCCTTACATTATCTTCATATTTCTGGATTCTTTTTTTCTCTTTGCTGTTCTTATTTGGTGATTTTTGCTTCTTCATATACCAAATTACTGATTTTATTATGGCCATTTTCTACTCTACTGTTGAATTCCTGTAAATTATTCTCTCTCTTTTTTTGGTAAATTATTCTTTATTTCAGTTAGTGTGTAGTTAATTTCTGACTGGTCCTTTTTCATGTCTTTAGTGTTCTCACAACCCCCTTAAAACTCTCCTTAGTACCCTTGAGCAGCCTGGCCAGCATGGTTCAGTGGTTGAGCATCAACCTTTGAACCAGGAGGTCATGGTTCAATTCCCAGTCAGGGAACATGCCAGATTGTGGGCCCTATCCTGAGTGGGGAGCACACAGGAGGCAACCAATCAGTGATTCTCTCTCATCATTGATGTTTCTACCACTCTCTCCCTTTCCCTTCCTCTCTGAAATCAATAAAAATATATTTTTTAAAAAGATCCTTGAGCAACCTTATAACCATTGTTTTAAACTCTGAATCCAGTAGTTTGCTTGCTTCCATTTCTTTCATTTACGGTATGTTTCTATGTCTCCACATTTTGGATGCTTCCCTATTTTTCTTTCTATGTATTAGCTAGAGCTGCTATGTCTCCTGGAATTGGTAGAGTGGCCTTGTGTAGTAGGTATCCTATAGGGCCTAGTGGTTCAGCCTCCCTTGTCACCTGTGTGGGCTGTGTGCACAGTCTTCATTGCTGTTGCTGTTACTGGAAGTAATTGACCCCCAGGCAAATAAGCTGTGAGGACCATCTGTGACTACAGTGGAAGTGATTTTGTGCAGGAGACACCCCTGTGGAGCAGGATTTGCTTCAGTGAGTCTTTGGTACTCACTGAGTCTGACCCTTGAGTGTTTAGCTCATGGATGTGTTGAGTTATAATCTGGTATGGTTTAAAGTTGTCCACTGGGTGCACTGGCTCTGGTGACTCCCAGGAGTTGCAAAATCAGTCACTGCTTGTGGCCACCCTGTAGGAGCTACAGAGCGATATGCAGATGGATGCTATTTGTGTTGGGTTTTGAATTGCCCTGGAGAAGCCAGGCTATGAAGCAAGGCAGACTGCTGCTGGTGTCAGGACTTGAGCCTCTCTTATGCCAGCTACTTCTTGTTTGAGAGATATTAGGAAAATCTGAAACCTAATCCAGGACAGGTCATTCATATGGAAAGGCCAGTGCAAACAGCTTGGTTGGGACTGCAAATTCTATGGGGTCAGGTCTCAGGGAATCACCAGGTGGGGCAAACATTGTGATTCCTTTAATGGAGACTCAGATATGGCCCTGCCAGTCAGCTCTGCAACAGAGGATGTCGCATCTTAGGTACAATGAACCCTGTGAGCCATTCCTGAGTTCTTGTCCTGATGACAGACAATCCAGTTCCTTATTCTATCCCCCCCCCCCCAATAAATCTCTGTTTCAACTCTGGAGCTCAAGAGGGAGCGAATCGAAGTGAGTCCATGCTTTGGCCCTCTTAGAGGAGCTGCTCAGATATCGATAGCTTCTGTGTCACACAGCCCCAGTCCCCATTGGTTTTTACAGACTGAAGTTATGGGGACTTCTCTTATCAGCAATGGAAGCCTGAGATGAAGAGTCTAGTGTGGGGCTGAAACCTCTAGCTCCTCACAAGAGTCCTCCACAGCCTAGATAGCTTTGCTGATTAAAAAAATGCCAAAAAAGTGTGTTGGACCAGGCCGTAATTTTTAAATTCTACTTTACTGTATAAATGATAAGCAGGTAATTAAAACATTTCATATTTAATTTTTATGTGTAAGCTATATTACAAAGCCACCGTTCTTAAAGAAAAACTATTATTTTATTAACTTGGTTACTTTGGAATTTTCACTTTTGAGAAAGACTTTCCTTTTCTTAAATTATTGTGTGTTTTTTTCCTGTACTATAATTACTCTTTACACAGTGTTTTCACATAACCCAATTTCTTATCATCCTATTTTACATTTCCTACATTTCTTGCCCTTTAAGAATTTCATCTAAAAGGGGTGTTGTGCTATTTGTATTGCTTAGTCTGAAATATAAAGATTATATGATATGAAGGTTATCTCTGCTTTAGTCTCAAGCTTGTGTCTAGTTTCTTTTCAGCTTTATTTTTTTCATAGTAAATATGTTTTATTTTATTTACTTGCAATAAACATTAATATTTCAGAAAAAAATTGTTTTAAGTATAATAATGATACATGTAATAAACATTAATATTTTAAGAAAACAATTTTAAATATAATAATATTACCCAAACTGTACTAACATAGTATAATATCACAAAAGTTGTAGGAAATATTAAAAATCTGCAAATAACAGGATTACTTCCATTATATTCTAAAATATTTTCCTCCTCAGGATCTATTTCATTTCATCAGTTTATATTGTTTATTATTTTCCACAAATAAGTGAGATCATGTAATATTTATCTATTTCTGACTGACTTATTTCTCTTAGCATAATATTCTCCAGGACCACCCATGCTGTTGGAAATGGTAAAAGTTTCTTTTTGTTTACAGCAGTGTAGTATTCCATTGTGTAGATGTACCAGTTTTTTTTTAACCCACTCATCTGCTGATAGGCACTTAGGCTGTTTCCAAGTTGTAGCTATTGTAAATTGAACTTCTATGAACTTAGCGATGCATATATTCTTTTTGATTATTGTTTCAGATTTCTTGGGATATATTCCTAGAAGTGGAATTACTGGGTCATATGGGAGCTCTATTTTTAATTTTTTAAGGAAACTTCATATTGTTTTCCATAGTGGCTGCACCACTCTGCATTTTCACCAGCAATGCATGAGGGTTCCTTATTCTCCACATCCTTCCCAGCACCTGTCAGTTCTTGATTTGTTGCTGATAGTCATTCTTATAGTTGTGAGATGGTACCTCATTGTCATTTTGATTTGTATCTCTCTGATGATTAGTGACTTTGAACATGTTTTCATATGTCTCTTGGCCTTCCTTATGTCCTCTTTCGAAAAGTGTCTATTTAAGTCCTTAGCCCATTTTTTTATTAGATTGTTTATCTTTTGTTTATTTTTATGAGTTTCCTGTAAATTTTAAACAGTGAACAGTTATGGAAGATAACATTGGCAAATATGTTCTCCCTTGCAGTGGGCTTTCTTGTTGTTTTGTTCATGATTTCTTTTACTGTGCAGAAGCTTTTTATTTGGATGTAGTCCCATTTGTTTATTTTTCCTTCATTTTCCATTGCCTCAGGAGCTTTATCCGTAAACAACATGTCTGATATTTTGTTGCCTATAGATTCTTGTAAGGTTTTTATGGTTTCCTGTATTACATTTAAGTCTTTTATCCATTTTGAGTTTATTTTTGTGCATAGTGTAAGTTGGTCATCTAGTCTCTCTTTTTTTGCATATATCTGTCCAATTTTCTCAACATCATTTATTGAAGAGACTGTCTTGACTCCATTGTATACTCTTGCCTCCTTTGTCAAATGTTAATTGAGCATAATGGCTTGGGTTAAATTCTGACTTCTATGTTTGGTTCCATAGAACTATATTTCAGTTATTGTGCCAGTACCAGGCAGCTTTGAGAACAGTGGCTTTGTAATATAGCTTGATATCTGGTATTGTAATCTCTCCAACTTTGTTCTTCTTTCTCAGGATTGCTATGGCTATTCAAGGTGTTTTTTTTTTTTGTTTTTTTTTAAGTTTTATTCCAGATGAATTTTTGGAGAGTTTGTTCTAGGTCTGTGAAATATTCAGTTGGTATCTTAATCTAGATTGCATTGAATCTGTAAGATACTTTGGGTAGTATGGACATTTTAATGATGTTGATTTTACCAATCCATGAAGATGGTATGTTCTTCTATTTGTTTATGTCTTCCCTATATTTTGATTGGATTATTTATCTTCCTTTTGTTAAGTCCTATGAGTCCTATGTAAATTTTGGAGATTACACCCTTATTGGAAATAGTATTGGCAAATATGTCTTCCCATGCAGTGGGTTTTCTTGTTGTTTTGTTGATGGTTTATTTTGCTGTGCAGAAACTTTGTATTTTGATGCAGTCCCATTTGTTTACTTTCTCCTTAGTCTCCATTGCTCTATAGGTTGTGTCTGTAAAGATATTGCTATGATATATGTCTGCTATTTTGCTGTCTATGAAGTCTTGTTGGATTTTTTGGTTTCCCATCTTACATTCAAGTCCTTTAGCCATTTTGTGTTTGTTTTTATATATGGTATAAGTTGCTGATCTAGTTTCATTTTTTTGCATGTATCTGACCAAATTTCCCAGCACCATTTATTAAAGAGGCTATTTTGATTCCATTTATGCTCTTGCCTCCTTTATCAACTATTACTCGAGCATATGCCTGTTCTTTTTGCCAGTACCAGGCAGTTTTGATTACCATGGCTTGATAATATTGCTTGATATTTGATATTGTGATCTCTCCAACTTCGTTCTTCTTTCTCAGGATTGCTATTGCTGTTCGGGGTCTTTTTTAATCCCAGATGAATTTTTGTTCTAGATCTTTGAAATATGCCATTGTATTTTAATAGGGATTGCATTGAATCCGTAGATTGCTTTGGGTAGTATGGACATTTTAATGATGTTGATTTTACCAATTCATGAATATGGTATGTTCTTCCATTTGTTTATGTCTTTCTCTATCTCTTTTTCCAATGTCCTCTAGTTTTCTGAGTACAGGTCTTCTATGTCCTTAGTTAAGTTTATGCCTAGGTATCTTAATTTGTTTGGTGCAGTGATAAATGGGGTTATACTTTTGTTCATTTATCTTTCTGTGAGTTGATTATTTGTATATAAAAACACATAGATTTCTGGGTGTTAATTTTGTATCCTGTTACATTGCCAAATTCATTTATTAGGTCTTGTAGTTTTTTTTTATGGAGTCTTTGGGGTTTTCTATGTATAGTATCATGTCATCTTCAAATAAGGACAGTTTTACTTCTTTTTGAATCGGGATGCCTTTTATTTCATCTTCTTGTCTGGTCACAATAGCTAGCACTTCCAGTATTGTATTGAACAGGAATTGTGAAAGTGGGCATTCCTGTCTTGTTCCTGATCTTAGTCGAAATGGTTTTCGTTTTTGCTCATTGTGTGTGATGTTTGCTGTAGGTTTGTCATATATGGCCTTTATCATGTTGAAATATGCTCCCTCTATTCCCACTGTACTCAGAATTTTTTTTTTGTATCAGAAATGTGTGTTCGATTTTTCAGATGCTTTTTCTGCATCAATTGATGTAATAATATGATTTTCGTTTTTTGTTTATATGATGCATCACGTTTATGAATTCGTGAATAGTGTACCAGCCTTGCAACCCTGTAATATAATCCCACTTGATCATGGTTTATGATCTTTTTAATATATTGCTGTATGGATTTGCTAATATTTTGTTGAGGATTTTAGCATCTATTTTCATCACGTATATTGGCCTGTAATTCTCTTCCTTTTTATTGTCTATATCTGGCTTTGTAATTAGGATAATGTTGGACTCCTAAAAAGTTTGGAAGTGTTCTTTCCTCTTAGATTTTCTGAAATAGTTTGAGGAGTATAGGTGTTAGTTCTTCTTTCAATGTTTAGAAAAACTCCCCTGTGAAGCCTCCACAAGCTGCACTTTAATTTTTGGGGCGTTTATTGATTATTGCTTCTATTTCATTGGTTATTATTGGCCTGTTCAGGTTTTTTGATTTATCCTGATTCGGTTTTGAAAGATTGTATTTTTTCTAGGAATTTGTCTATTTCATCCACATTGTCAAGCTTATTGGCATATACGTAGTTGTTCGTAGGATTTTCTTACTATCCTATATATTTCTGTGGTGTCAGTGGTTACTTCTCTACTTTTGTTTCTGATTTTATTTTCTTGGGTCCTCTCTCTTTGTTTCTTTATGAATCTGGGTAATGGCTTATCAATTTTGTTTATTCCATCAAAAAAACAGGTCAGTTATTTATTTGTGCAGGAGACACCCCTGTGGAGCAGGGGAGGGCAGTTGTTATCTTTCTAGTTTTTTAGGTTGTAAGATTCATTAGTTTACTCGTTTTTGTTTTTATTGTTTTACCTATATTTGTATTGATTTCAGAGATTAAGGGATAGTGAGAGAGAGGTAGAAGCATCAATGATGACAGAGAATCATTGATTGGCTCCATCTGGCACGCTCCACACTGGGGATCAGGCCTGCAACCTAGGCATGTACTCTTGACTGGGATCAAAACTGGAAGCTTTCAGTCCTTAGACTATTGCTCTATCCACTGAGTAAAACCAGCTCAGCTGATTTTTTTTTTTTTTTTGCATTTTTACTTCTTAGGTATATCTGTAGTTTTATGAACTTAACTCTCTCTTTTTTAAAAAATTTAAATCTTTATTATTCAGATTATTACATTTGTTCCTCTTTTTTCCCATCCATAGCTTCTCCCCACACGGCTCCCACCCTTCTCTCTCCCCTTACCTCCCTCCCATTGACTTCATCCATAGGTGTATGATTTTTGTCCAGTCTCTCCCTGTACACCACTCACCCCTTCCACCCTGAAAATTACCAGTCCACTCCCTTTCTGTGCTCCTGATTCTATTATATTCATCAGTTTATTCTGTTGATCAAATTTTTAATTTTTAGATTCACTTATTGATAGATATGTATTGTTTATAATTTTTTGTCTTTTACATTTTTCTTCTTCCTCTTAAAGAGTACCTTTCAGCATTTCATATAATACTGTTTTGGAGTTGATGAACTCCTTTAGGTTTTTCTTATCTGTGAAGCTCTTTATCTGCCCTTCAATACTGAATGATATTTTGCTGGATAGAGTATTCTTTTTTTAAATTTTTTAAATTAAATCTTTATTATTTAGATTATTACATTTGTTTTCCTTTTTTCCCCTCCATAGCACCCCTCCACCCAGCTACCATCCTTCCCTCCCTCCCATATGATCTCATCCATAGGTGTATGATTTTTGTCCAGTCTCTCCCTGTACACCTCTCTCCCCTTTCCCCTTGAGAATTATCAGCGCACTCCCTTTCTGTGGTCCTGATTCTAGTATATTCACCAGTTTATTCAAATTTTTGTTGATCAAATTTTTTAATTCACTTAATTTTTAGATTCACTTGTTAATAGATATGTATTTGTTGTTCATAATTTTTTGGGCTTTTACCTTTTTCTTCTTCCTGTTCTAAAAGAGTACCTTTCAGCATTTCATATAATAGTGGTTTAGAGTTGATGAACTCTTTTAGCTTTTTCTTCTCTGTGAAGCTCTCTATCTGCCCTTCAATTCTGAATGATAGCTTTGCTGGATAGATTATTCTTGGTTGTAGGTTCTTTCTATTCATCAAGTTTAATATTTCTTGCCACTCCCATCTGGCCTGCATCGTTTCTGTTGAGAAATCAGCTGACAGTCGTATGGGTGCTCCCTTGTGGTAATAAACTGTTTTTCTCTTGCTGCTTTTAATATTCTCTCTTTGTCTTTTGCTCTTGGTATTTTAATTATGATGTGTATTGGTGTGGTCCTCTTTGGATTCCTTTTATATGGGGTTCTGTGTGCTTCCTGGACTTGTAAGTCTATTTCTTTTACCAGATGTGGGAAGTTTTCAGTGGTTATTTCTTTAAATAGGTTTTCAGTATCTTGCTCTCTCTCTTCTGGCATTCCCACAATTCTCATGTTGGCACGCTTGAAGCTGTCCCAGAGGCTCCTTACATGATCTTCACATTTTTGGATTCGTTTCTCTTCTTGCTTTTCCAGTTGAGTGTTTTCTGTTTCTTTATATTTCAATTTTTTTACTTGATTCTTGCCTTTCTCTAGTCTCCTGTTAGGACTCTGCATAATATTTTTTATTTCAGTCAATGTATGTTTAATTTCTAGTTGTTCCTTTTTCATCTTTAGTTGGACCTTTCCATCTCTAGTTGGCTCTTTTGCATCTCTACTTGGTCCTTTTTCATCTCCTCTTGGATCTCGCTAAGTTTATCCAACTTTTGTAGAATATTCTTGAAAAACCTTATAAGTGTGGTTTTGAACTCTATATGCAGTCTTTTTTTCCCTCCATTCTTTTGTTCGTGATCCCTTCCCTTGTCTCGGTATTTTCAATATGCGGGGGAAACTTCTGTGTTGAATTCAGCCTTATGATACCAGACTTGCAAAACGGAAGAAGCCTCTGTTGAGCTTGGGATGGGTGGAGTCTCAGGGCTTAAGGGACTGCCTTGCCTTTCAGTCGGCCCTGCCCTCCACGGCCCCTGAGTCTCACGTGACTGGGTAATCGCTGGAGCGGTCCTTGTGTGCACACTGGCAGTGCCTCTAGACTGGTGCCTTTCCAGCTCCCCTGCGCTCCAGGACCACATGAGTCTAGGTCTCCAGGGTTTTGCCTGAAACAGGGGCTTAGTGGACTCAGAAGTGGCACATTTGGGAGGGTCTGTCTACCGTCCACTGGCGAAAGCCAACGGCACAATCAGCATCTGTCCGTTGCGCAGTACCATGTGCGACCAGACCTCTGATCTTCTGCGACTCCCCTAAATTTCCGTGCACCTCTCCCTTTTCAGAGTCCAAACCCATCCCGTATGAGTTTCGGCTGGATCTGGGGTTTAGTGTCATAAGATAAGGGGTTCAATGCCGTTGGGAGTCTCTGTTTCCCTCACGCCAGAGAAAGCCAGCCAGGTACTCCGGCATCCATTCTCTCCACACACGTGTCTCCGTACCTCAGCTTTTTGCAGCTCCTCTGGGTTTCTGGGAGCCCCTCTCTTTCCTTTTAGCTGTAGAAGTTCCACTCAGCCAGCTTTCCTATGGTTCTGGATGATGTCCGTTCTGTCTTTTAGTTGTAGTTTTGAAATTGTTGTGCGAGGCAGCAGTGTAGGTGTTTACCTATGCCGCCATCTTGGATTCTCCTCTGGATTGAGTATTCTTGGTTGTAGATTCTTACTATTCATCACGTTGAATATTTCTTGCCACTCCTATCTGGCCTGCATCGTTTCTGTTGAGAAATCAGCTGGTAGTCATATGGGTGCTCCCTTGTAGGTAAGGAACTGTTTTTCTCTTGCTGCTTTTAATATTCTCTCATTGTCTTTTGCTCTTGGTATTTTAATTATGATGTGTCGGTTCTGTATGCTTCCTGGACTTGTAAGTCTATTTCTTATACGTTTTTAGTATCTTTCTCTCTTCTTCTGGCACCCCCACAATTCTGATGTTGGTATGCTTGAAGCTGTCCCAGAGGCTCCTTACATTATCTTCACATTTTTGGATTGTCTTGTCTTCTTGCTTTTCCAGTTGAGTGTTTTCTGATTCTTTATATTTCAAATTTTTGACTTGATTCTTGCCTTCGCCTAGTCTGCTTTTCGGTCTCTGTATAATATTTTATTGATTTTTTACAGAGAGGAAAGGAGAAGGATAGACTTTTAGAAACATCGATGAGCGAGGGACATTGATCAGCCGCCTCCTGCACACCCCCTACTGGGGATGTGCACTCAACCAAGATACATGCCCTTGACTGGAATTCAACCTGAGACCTTTCAGTCCGCAGGCCGATGCTCTATCCACTGAGCCAAACTGGTCCCGGCTGTTTAATATTTTTTATTTCAGTAAGTTTATGTTTAATTTCTAGTTGTTCCTTTTTCATCTCCTCTTGGGACTCGCTAATTTTACCTATCTTTTCTAGGATATTCTTGAAAAACCTAATAAGTGTGATTTTGAACTCTATCCAGTCGTTTGTTTTCCTCCATTTCTTTTGTTTGTGATCTCTTCCTTTGTCTGGGTATTTTCACTATGCCAGGAGAACTTCTGTGTTGGATTCAGCCTTACGATACAACACTTGCAAAAGTGCAATAGCCTCTATGTTTAGCTTGGGATGGGTGGAATCTCAGGGCTTAAGAGACCGCCTTGCCTTCCAGTCACGCCCACCCCCTCCCCTACATGACCCCTGGGTCTCACGTGACTGTGGGTAATCACTGGAGCGGTTCCTGTGTGCATGGGCAGTGCCTCTAGATTGCTGTCTTTCCGGCTCCCCTTTGCTCCAGGACCATATGAGTTTGGGTCCCCAGGGTTTTGCCCAAAACTGCGGTTTATTGGAGTTAGAAGTGGCACAGTTGGGAGGCTCTGTGTCCTGCCCACTGGTGGAAGCCAGCGGCACAATCAGCAGTTGGTCTTCTGCTCACAGTGCTGTGCACGCCACCAGACTTCTGCCCTTTCACGACTCCCCTAAATTTCTGTGCACTTCTCCCTTTTCACAGTCCAAACTCCCCCTGTATGAGTCTTGCCTGGATCTGCAGTTCAGTGCCGTAGGATAAGGGGTTCAGTACAGTTGGGAGTCTCCGTCTCCCTCCTGCCAGAGAAAGCAAGCCAGGTACTCTGGCACCTGCTCTCTCCATGCCTGCATCTCTGTACCTCAGCTTTTTGCAGCTCCTCTTAGTGTCTGTGAGCCTCTCTCTTTCCTTCTAGTTGTAGAATTTCCACTCAGACATCTTTCCTATAGTTCTGGATGATTTCCGTTCTGTGTTTCATTAGTAGTTTTGAAATTGTTGTGCGAGGCAGTAGTGTAGGTGTTTACCTATGCCGCCATCTTGGATTCTCCTCTCTGAACTTCACTCTCAGGACTGCTTTTGCTGTGTCCCAGAGATTTTGGCCTGTTTTGTATACATTTTCATTTGTTTTGTGGAAGTTTTTTCTTTCTTTCTTGTTTGCGTTGGTAATTCATTCATTATTTAACTAGAGGTCCGGTGTACAAAAATCATGCTTGGGATGGAGTGTCACTCATCCTGGCTTGCACCTTCTCCAGTCTGGAATTGTTGCCTGCTAACCACTCTGCCAGCCTACCTGATCACCCTTAACCCCTTTACTTCCCTGCCTGATTGCCTCTAACCACTTCTGCCTGCCTGCCTGAGTGCCCCAAACTGGTCTCCCCTGCTTGCCTGATTGCACCTAACCACCTGTGCCTCAGCCCCAGCTACCCTTTCCTTTGTGTGGAAGATGTCCAATCTATCTGGTCTAATTAGCATATTACTCTTTTATTAGTATAAATAACATGCTATTTAGCCTCCTTGTGTTTGAAAGCTTTGGGGTTTTGTCATTACAGTTGATTTCAAATTTAGTTCCACTGTGATCTGAGATGACACTTGATATGATTTCAATCTTCTTGAACTTGTAGACACTTGTTTTGTGACCTAACATATAGTCTATCTTTGTGAATGATCCATGTACACTTGAGAAGAATATTTTGTTACATGTGGGTGAAATGTTTTATAAATGTCAATTAAATCCATGGTGTCTTTTAGAGTCTCAGTTTCCTTTTTAAGTTTTTGTCTGAAATATCTATCCAGTGAAGGCAAAGGGGTGTTAAAGTCCCCTACTATGGCTGTATTATCAATCTCTTCGTTGAAGTCCTGTAGAAGTTTTTTATATATTTAGGTTCTCCTATGTTGGGTGCATGTATGTTTCCCAGGGTTATATCCTCTTGTTGGATTGATCCCTTTAGTATTATCTAAAATTCTATCATTGCCATTTTGGTTCTGTATGGCTAAGTGTCTTTCTCTGTTTCTTCTTTTCATTACAGCAGTCCCTTTTGCATTTCTTGTAATGCGGGTTTGGTGGTGATATACTACTTTAGCCTTTTTGTTTGTTTGTTTAGGGAGCTCTTTATTTGACCATCTATTTTGAATGATAGCCTTGCTGGATATAGTAATCTTTTTATTATTGTTATGTTTTATTGATTTTTACAGAGAGGAAGGGTGAGGGACAGAGAGCTAGAAACATTAATGAGAGAGAGAGACATTGATTAGCTGCCTCCTGCACACCCCACACTGGAGATGTGCCCGCAACCAAGGTACATGCCCTTAACTGGAATCGAACTTGGGACCTGTCAGTCCGCAGGCCGACTCTCTATCCACTGAGCCAAACCAGTTTCGGCATGGATATAGAAATCTTGGTATCATATCTTTGCTTTCCATTTCCTTGAGTACTTCATGCCATTCCCTTCTGGCCTGTAGAGTTTCTGATGAGAAATAAGGTGTGAGCCTTATGGGAACTCCATTGTAGGTAACAGTTTTCTTTTGCTGCCCTTAAGATTCTCTCTTTGTCTTTAATTTTTGCCATTTTTAATTATGATGTGTCTGAGTGTGGGCCTGTTTGGGTTCTTCTTGTTTGGGGTTCTGTGAGCCTCTTGAATTTGTGTGACTTTTTCCTTTACCAGGTTAGGGAAGTTTTCTTCGATTATTTCTTCATACACCTTCTCTATGTTTTTCTGCCTCTTCTGGCATACCTACTATTGTAATTTTGTTGCTTTTCACATTGTCCCACAGCTCCCTTAAACTGTCCTCCTGTGTTTTAGTTTTGTTTTGTATTTTTTCTTTTTGGTTCTCTGATTGAATGATATTTTCAAGTCTGTCTTCTAATTCACTGATTCAATCCTCAGCTTCCCCTAATCTGCTGTGTATTCCTTCTTGGGTGTTCTTTACTTGTGTTATGTCATTCTTTATCTCAGAGTTTTCTTTTTCTATAGTTACTATATCTTTTTTCTTTCTGTTGAGTAGTTTTATCATCATTGCTCTGAATTCTGTTTCAGATAAATTTCTTATCTCTGCTTAATTTATCTCTTCTGGGGAATTCTCTGGTTCTTTCTTTTAGGCATTGTTTATTGTTCTCATTTTGGCTGCCTGTTTGGGTTTGTGACTATGTATTAGGTAGATCTTCTACTCCTCTCAATATAGTGCAGGACAGTGTTAAAGGCTGTTTCTGACTAGTTATATCAGGCATAGACTCAATGCTTCCAGAGACTGCCTCTGCCTACAGTCTGATAGGATTCTGACTAGAACTCCCCCACAGGCAATTGTCCTCGGGTATGGTAAGATTCTTTTTTTACAGGGTGAGGCAGTTGCTTCTGACTTGAGGCTGTTATTTTTAATCTCATAAGTGGCCTCAGGGCAATGTGTTTTCCAATAGGGTGTGTTAACTGTCTTCTCCCCAGGGAAGGCAAATGTCTATGTGGCTTCAGCCTGTGAAGGAATGACTCAGCCCAGGAAACTTGGGGTGTCTGCCTTCTGAGCTCTATTCCCCGAGTCCACAGTCCTGGCTTCTGCTCTCACAGCTCCATCCACTTTACCCTTCCTCTGCAGGTGCACAAGATGGGTGCCTCCACATCGAATTTTGTTTGTTGGTCCTTTAAGAGGGTTCCTGAATTTTCAACTGTTACTCCCTGGCAGACAGCACTCTACTGCTTTTCACTGCCAGATGTCATGTGGGTACCCTCCTCAGTGCTTTCTTGTTGGAAGGCCCAGCTTGGGGATTAGATCCCAGCGTTCTCAGTGGAAACTCCCCACAGCTAAGATATGTCTATGAGATTTCGTTGCTGTCTCTGGGTGCCTGGCAAGTCCTTTCACACTTCTGCTCCTCCTACCAGTCTCTATATGGTCTCCACTTTCAGTCCTCGGGTATCAGGGTTCTGGCCTACGAGTTTTCAATTGATTATTCAGGAAGTTTTTCTGTATTTTACTTGTAATATCAGTTTGATCCTGAGAGTATGTCCCCGAAGCATCCACTTACTCTTGTCATTTCTAATCCTCTTTTGAGCTTTAGATAACTCTTTTGTCTCTTAGGATTACCATTGGTTGTCCATTAACTGTGATAATTTTGAAAGAGGGTACATTGTCTTTCAGGATTTTATTTGAAGCTTTCAATTTTATTTTACTCTTGTGCAGCAGGAATAAGTTGGTTTAAATTTCTTTAAATATATGCTTCAGCCTCTGAAATGCTTGTTTGATTTGGCTGTAGTTTTTAAAAAATGTCATTATTTTTCAAATTTTGTAATTTATCTAAATTAAACTGAATAAATGTTCTTTAACAACTTAATGGAATCACAGTGCATGATTACACAACTTCAGAACCTAGTTCCTTATATGAAGTGGTGATGTTTTTAGTTCTTTATGCCAATTAGAATAATTTTCTTGCTCTTAGTTATAATTTCTCTATATCTTTATTGAAAAAAATTGTGGGTTATGTTGTGGAAGGTTATGACATGAGAGATTCTTTCTAATGATATTGGAAACATGGCCTTTTGCCTTTATTCCATCAAGAAAAATAAAACACTGAACTTGTGAACTTAAAAAGTGGTTGAAATGCCTCTGTTTATGTTATAATTTAATACATTATAATAAATTTAATTAGAAAAATGAATTTTTTCCTTTTACTTTTATTAAATTTTTTGAGACAACATTGGTTAATGTGAACATATAGGTTTCAGGTATAGGTTTCTATGTTGAAAAATAAATTTTAAAATTACAGCCTCATTCCCTTTTAAAAACACCTTATCAATTAGGAGTGCATGTGTAAGTCTGAATACTTTTATTTCTGTTATACTTTCCTCAGTAAGAAAACTGACTAAAAGATGTTGGAAAAATACTTGGCTTAGCCTTGGGGGTAATAACCATAATATAAGAACTACCCTGTATTATGGAATTTGTTGTCCTAGGTTTTTAATATAGTTTCCCCCCACTCCTTGTTTTGCAAATCTATCCAAAATTATGTAACTTTCCCCTTAAAAATAAATTATATATTTTTCTTATTGTATGTGAGCTACATAAAATTCAAGCAAGCTATATATATATAATCTATGAGTCCTCTTACAGGTACTGATGTTAACACTTTTGGGGGTTATTGCTTTGTAGATACATCTGTATGCATGTGTAAACTCATACATATCACACTTTTTCCTCGTTAAAATAACTTTAACTGTGCTTTTTTAACTTACCGTGTGTCTGTCACTACATATATTTCTATATGGCTATATTTTGTTATATGTATTCAGTATAATTTCTTTACAAGGTTTTACATTGTTGATCATTTAGGCTGTTTTACATGTCGTTTCCCGATTAAAACAGCATGGGAATAAAGTATCCTTATAGCGAAATGTTTTGTTCAAAAAATATTTGTTTAGTATCTAATGTATGTCAGCCACTGTATTTGATATTTGTTTATAACAATGACCACAAAACACAAAGTTACTGATTATATGGAATTTAAATTCTAGCAGGAAAGTAGCTATTAATCAGATATAACCACATTGTTTTATATGTAGTTTATAACTGAATTGAATACTCTGAAAGAAAGAAATACTATTCTGCAAAAAACAAACAAACAAACAAAACAAAACAAAAAAACAGCCAAGGTTCCTGACTGGAGTTAGGGAAGTCTTCATTGAGAAAGTACTGCATGATCTGGCAATTAACTAGTTGTAAGAGATTTTGGGTAGTGTAGATTGGCATTGTAGAGAGAAACATTATTCCAAACAGAGTGAATGGTATTGTACAAAGGCCTAGGTGTAGAGGAATTATAGTATATCTAAGAAACTTAAAGTCAGTGTGGTATGAACACTAAAAATAGTGATATGAGATAAGGCTAAGAGATGTAGTCAGGGGCCTGGTCAAGCAGACCCTCATAAATGATCTTATGGACTTCATTCTAAGAGTGAAAGGATGCCTTGAAAGCGTTTTAAGTAGGGAGTAATATCTGTACAATAAACTAATTGTACAGGGAACTAAGTGGGTGCAGGAAGATCAGATAGGAGGTTTATGCAATGGTTTGGGTTAGAAATGATTGCTTGGATTAGGTTGGTGGCAGAAATATAAAGAAGTAGACAAATTCGAGAAATTCTTAGGAAATAAAATTGTTTATATTTGGAACATTCTGAAATATTTTTTAAAGCCTAAGTTCTCATAAATGGAATTCTCAAGACAAACAATTATTTTTAAAATCTTATGGTAGGTAACGATTGCTTCCCAGAAAGATTGTTTCAGTATACTCTCCTATTAACCGTGTATTGGAATGCTAATTTCCATACATCCCTATGAACAATGAGCATTAGCTTTTCTATTTTTGTGTTTTTCACTTTTTAATACCTTTTCCAGAATTTGAGCAATTAGTTCAAATTTTAATATGGGGGTTATTTAACTAACTGTAATAATACTAGAGGCCCAGTGCATGAATTAGTGCATGGGTGGGGTCCGGCCAGCCCGGCTCCAATAGGGGCAGATCAGGGTCAGGCATGTCAGGAGGAGAAGACAGCAGGAGGTTGCCCTGCCAGCCTGCCCTGATCAAGGCCTGACCAGAGTTGGGCTGGCTGGGGAGAGGGGCCACAGGCTATTGGCCAGAGGGTCCTGCCCCAATTGGGGTGGGGGGGGGCTGATTAAGGGTGGGGCCGGCCATGGGGAGGGCCTGTGGCGGTGAGTCAGCCAACTTTTCCCCAAATAGGGTGGGGGGCTGGTCAGGGGCTAGTGGCTGGGGGATGGACTGTGGGAGGTGGGCTGGCTAGCCTCACCCTCGATTGGTGTGTGTGGGGTGACTGGGGGCTGGGGAGAGGGCCTGTGGGATGATCTGGATGATGGAGGCCCATCAGGGGTAGGGCTGGCTGGGGGTAGAGACCGAAGGCAGTTGGCTGCCAATCCTGTCCCTGATTTGTGTGGGGGGGCAGATCTGGGGTGGGGCTGGGCAGGGGAGAGGTTGCAGGAGGTTGGCCAGCTGGCCTTGCCTCCTATTGGGGTGGGGGCCCATTGGGGGTGGGGCCGGCTCGGGGGAGGGGCCACAGTGGGTATCACAGTGACTGGTTGTTCTGGTCATTATGGCATTCCAGTCCCTGGCTTTACACACACACACACACACACACACACACACACACACACACACACACACACACTAGAGGCCCAGTGCATGAAATTTGTGCATGGGGGTGGGGGGCTCTTCCTCAGCCTAGCCTGCACCCTTTCCATTCTGGGACATCATTCTCAAAATCCAGGACTGTTGGCTCCCATCTGCTCTCCTGCCTGCCCTGCCTGATTGTCTCCAACTGCTTCTGCCAGCCTAATCACCCCCTAACCACTCCGCTACCAGCCTGATCAACACCAAATTGCTCCCCTCCTGGCCCGATTGCCTCTAACTGCCCTCCTTTGCTGGCTTGGTCACCCCTAACTGTCCTCCCCTGCAGCCTGGTCCCCCCAAACTGCCCTCCCCTGCAGGCCTGGTCACCCCCAACTGCTTTCTCCTGTAGGCCTGGTCATCCCAACTGCCCTCCCCTGAAGGTCTGGTTCCCCCCAACTGCCCTCCCCTGCAGGCATGATTGCTCCCAACTGCCCTACCCTGTAGGCCTAAGTCCCACCTAACTGCCCTCCCCTGCAGGTCTTGGGTTCCCTCATTGCCCTCCCCTATAGGCCTGATCGCCCCTAGCTGGCCTCCCCTGCAAGCCTGGCTGCCTTCCCCCGCAGGCCTGAGTATCCTCCAACTGTCCTCCTCTACTGGCCTGGTCCCCTCTAACTGCCCTCCCCTACATGCCTGGTCACCCCATCTGCCCTCCTATGCCAGGCCTGTCACTCCTAACTGCCCTCCCCTGCAGGCCTGTTCGCCCCCAACTGCCCTTCCTTGCTGGCTTTCTTGTGGTGGCCATTTTGTGTCCACATGGGGGCAGCCATCTTTGACCACATGGTGGTGGTCATCTTGTGTATTGGAGTGATGGTCAATTTATATATTACCTCTTTATTATGTAGGATAATAGCTTTGGAATACAATAGTCCCCCCTTATCTATAGTTTTGCTTTCTGTGATTTCAGTTACCAGAGATCAACCATGGTGCAAAAATATTAAATGAAAATTCCAGAAATAAATAATTCATAAATTTTAAATCGTACATCATTCTTAGTATTGTGATGAAGTTTTGCACTCTTCCACCCAGGATTTCAGTCTTCCTTCTGTCCAATGTATCTGCACTATATATGCTACCTACCCATTTATTTGTCTTCGTTATCAGATCAACTGTATAGTATTGCAGTGCTTTTTTTCAGTTAACACTTATTTAATTTAATAACGGCCTCAACCCATTCACATAACCTTTATTACAGTATATTGTTATAATTGTTCTATTTTATTATTTTTCAATAAATGTTAATATATTAAACTTTATAATAGGTATGCAAAAAAAAATTACATAGTATATTTAGGATTTGATACTATCCATGATATCAGGCATCTATTGGGGGTCATGGGATATACCCCTTGTTGATAAGGGAAGACTCGTATATTTTTGCTTTAGAAAGTGTGGTTTTGATTCTTAATATTGTACCTTTAAAAGCTAAAACTAAAACAAAGGGTTTATTGGGAATGTTGCTTTGGTAAATGGGTAAAAGAAATGTAAGGCAGACTTAGGTTAGAGCAAGCATTAATGTAATAACCCACTCTTTGCCAAGACACTTACCTTCCTAAACACTGTATTGTAACACTGTTGTGTCAGTAGTTTAGACTTAGGGCTTCAAACCATTTAAAGTAAATGTACTGATAAAAACCCCAAAAGTACATAATGATTTTAAAAAGATGGAAATGTTTAAATTTTATGTAATGTTTTAATAGTTTAATTGGTAAGAAATAAATGTATAGTGAATGACCACTCACCCCCACTTAGTAACTTTTTGTCATTATAAGGATAACTATAGCTGAAAGTAGGAAATTAATAGAAATGAGTAGCTTTTTCAAAGCAATTAAAAGTTTCTTTTTCTGCAAAATAGTTTGAGTTTAAAGATATTGACCTTGGATTCTATATACAATTTATGTTTGTAATCTTTTTATATTTTTCTCATGAGGGGCATAATTCTACATTATTGAAATATAGTTATATTTGAAATAACATGTTACTCACTGCTTTGTTTTCTCTCAACAGTTAAAAGATGTTGATACTCGGAAAATCATAAGAGCAATGTTTTCTTACGTGTGGCCCAAAGACAGGCCAGATCTACGAGCTAGGGTTGCCATTTCCCTGGGATTTTTGGGTTGTGCAAAGGTAAGATTAAGAGAAATTATATGTTGATCATTGTTATAACAAATGCTATGATATTTTCTAGTATTGAAATTTGGGCTGATATAAGGCACTTTTGGGGGAGCATTGTTGATTTTTAGGACCCTATAGTAACTGTTGTATGCAATCAGCAGAAATTATACGGTAATGCCTGATTTTTCTGTGAATCAGACTTAGAACAGTGTCAACTTAATGGAATTCATTCCTGATCTCTAATAGAAGACCATTTATTGGAGCAAAACATAAGGAACTTTTATAAAAGAAACTCCTTAATGTCTTGTTGGCTTTTATTTAATACTAAAGGCCCAATGAATGAAATTTGTGCATGGGGGGCGTGTCCTTCAACCCAGCCTGCTCCTTCTCCAATCTGGGACCACTAGAGGGATGTCCGACTGCCCATTACGGGCATCCCTCTCACAATTCAGGACTGCTGGCTTCCAACTGCTCACCTTCCTGCCTTCCTGATTGCCCCTAACTGCTTCTGCCTGCCAGCCCGATCACCCCCTAACCGCTCCTCTGCCAACCTTTTTGCCCCTAACTGCCCTACCGTGTGGGTCTGGTCGACCCCAACTGCCCTTCCCTGCAGGTCCAGTCACCTCCAACTGCCCTCCTCTGCCAGCCTGGTCACTCCTAACTGCCCTCCCCTGCAGGCTTGATCACCCCCAACTGCCCTCCCTTGCAGGCCTGGTCCCTGCCAACTGCCCTCCCCTGCTGGCTATCTTGTGGTAGCCATCTTGTGTTCACATGGGGGCAGGATCTTGAGACCACATGGGGGCAGTCATCTTGTGTGTTGGAGTGATGCTCAATGTGTATATTACTCTTTTATTAGATAGGATAGAGGCCTGCAGCTTGGGTGGGGGTCAGCTGGTTTACCCTGAAGAGTGTCCTGGATCAGGGTGGGTGTTTCCTTGGGGTCTGGGGTGGCCTGGGCGAGGGGCCTGTGGTGGTTTGCAGGCCAGCCATGCCCCCAAGCAACTGAAGTAGAGGTCCTGGTATCTGGGATTTATTTATTTTCTACAGTTGAAACTTTATAGCCTGTAGTGGAGCCAAGCCTTCTGCTTGCATAGCCATTGAAACTTTGTTGCCTTAACCTCTCCTGGCCAGGCTTTGTGGAAAGCTTGGCTGCTTCCATAACCAGGGGTAACCCAAGTCTCTCTCCTGTGCTTTCTGTGGCCGTAGCCATCTTGGTTGGGTTAATTTGCATACTTTCTCTGATTGGCTGGTAGGTGTGGCTTGTGAGTATAGCAGAGGTATGGTCAATTTGCATATTACTGTTTTATTAGATAGGATACTAGAGGCCTGATGCATGAAGATTCATGCAAGAATGGGCCTTCCTTCCCTTGGCTGCAGGCACCGCCTTCACTCTGGCCTGGAGCTGCGTTTCTGCCTTCCCACGCTGCCCAGAGACGTTCCACACTGCCCATGGCCTCTGAGTGTCTACATATGCAAATTAACCTGCCATCTTTGTTGCATACTCACTTCTGATTGGTTGGTGGGCATCACAAATGTACGGTCAATTTGCATCTTTCTCTTTTATTAGTGTAGATATTTAATACATTGTTCTCAATTCCCAGTAAATTGTAAAGGATAAAGACATTTTAGGCACATTGATAGTCCTAAGTGGTAAACAACAGTGTGATATTAAGGGAAAAAAGGGAAAGAAAGAACAACAAAAGCTGGGCATTTTGGTACCATTCAATATAGGGGTGCTTTATATATTAGCAGCCTCCTCAGTTTCTTGATGTACTGTAATACATGTTAATAAGGCAAACTTATAATAATGACTGAGCTTTCAATAAACATCCCTTATTTTTAATTTATTCACATTTTAAGTCAGTGCTCTACATATCTTTACGTATAGTATACAGTAATGGTACATTTATAGGTTGTGGAGTCAGACTTCCTGGGATAACCTTGCTCAAGTTGCTTAGTCTCTGTGCCCCGGTTTCTTAATTTAACTTGTAAAATAAAGCAAAATAAGGTTGTTATAAAGGATAATTTAAAAAACAAAAGGCTTAGAACTGTGCCTGGCACACAGTGAAACATAATGTAATGCTAAAACCAAAATAAATTCAGATTTCCATCATAAATATGACAAAATCAAAGTCTGCTTAAAAGTATAAATGAGTTTTGGCTATAATTTGGTTACCGGTCTTACATATGTGTTAATATTTTGTTTTAGAACTGTGGTCTTATAATTTACTTCTTCTCTGTATCATATATATTCCCGTTTATTTACTCTTTTTTTCCTACCCTAAAAATATTTATTGAGAACTTGTCATCAAAGTACTGTTTTTGGCCCTGCAGAGTATTCAAATATAAATAAAGCTCATTTCTTTTCTCAAATCATACAGAATAACACATTTTATTTTATTACTATAATAAAGAATAGGTCATAAATAATTTAAAAGAAGTGTTGATGGTGTTTCAAAGGGAAGAACTACTATGATGAGGATTCAGGAAAGGTTTATACAGGGAAGTGATATCTGATACAGGCCTGGATTAATGAATAGGCTTGTTATAGGTATAGGAATAACAAGAAGAAAATGAGAGGGAAGATAGAGTATGTATAGAGAAGTGAGTAATACAACTTTGCTCCAGTGAGAGAGTAATGTTTCTGAGCAATTCAAAGTAATTTTGAAAAGATAAATAGAATTCCTAAGGTGAAATCATTTAACTGTACAATGAAAATTTATTTAATTATGTTGGAAAGTATTAAATTTATTAAATTATGTTGGAAGTAGTAAACTATTTTGAGTGGTAAGGTAGTAAAGTTAGAGCTTTAGTTTAGGAAATTAATCTGTCCCTGATGTATAAGATGGCTTAGGGTAATGAGACCCGTAAAGTACAGATACCATTCATTTTAAATTCATGCATCATTCAGCAAATATTTATCGACCAGTTATGATAATAACTTAATAGTCTAAATGAGAAGTAATAGTTTGTACTGGAATAGTAACATAAATGATAATATGGAGGGAAAAGATGCCAGAGATATTGTGAGGTAAAGGAGGTAGAATCATTAAGACTTAGCAACATAAAGAAGAAGAGTAGGATTCAATGATGTTGTCAAGAATTAGAGAATGATAATGCCTTTTTAACAGAAGTATGTTGGGAGGTCCTTGTGAAGATGAAAATTTTGTTTTTGGGCATGTTAAGTTTGAGGTACTAGTAGAACATTGAGATAGAGATATTTAGCTGGTAATATAAAATACAAGACAACCTGAGGAAGGAGCCCAGGGTTAGAGAGATTAGGAGATAATAGTTGAGACAATGATGAATTCACCAAGAAAAAGAACAGAAATGGAAAATGACTAGAGATAGACCCTGTGATAAATGTGTTCCTATAAGAAAGTAAAGTAAAGTAAAGTAAATAGTAGTGGAAACATTGGAAAGAGTGATTGGAGAGGGAAGAGTAAAACAAAAATACTTTAGACAATTTCCTTTCTCATCTATAGACTCTGTTAAGTGCTCTCTCAATGAACCAGACCGTTCTCTGGGAAAGGAATTAAATCAGGATGCTGAGCAACAGGCCAAGAATCCATACTTTATTCTATTTGTTTAAGCTTAAGAGAGAGCATACCATTATAAATCGAATATTGTAATTTTAAAAACTTATATTCATTTTTAATACAATTCTGGTTGCTAAATTGTCTTCTACCCACAAATTACTTAAGGGTAAAGCTTATACTGAGGCAGAAGTAGCAAATTGGCCTTTAATCCTTCATTGGCTGAATGTAAGTACTTTGCTGACAAATTGAAAGCAGACTGTTTTTCTAGAACATGACTAATTAATTTAGTCAAAGGGAGAAGTCTTAAATAATAGCATTTGGATAGACTGTTTTTAGAGTGAATTTCACTCTTTCTCGAAACACAGGTTTCTGTTTCTTAGTGATAGATAATGTCAGGGTATGAAATCTAGATCAATCTAATTTCCTTAAGGACAGAGATATTTTTACAAGGTTAATATTTGATTCTCTGTCAACAAATACTTAGTACCTATAGTTTGTAAACTGTTGTACAAACCTCATGTAAACTGATTCAAAGTAATTAGAAATGAATATAGAAAAATTAATCCTCAGAGGGATCCATCATGGCACAATGGGTGAACGTTGCCATCACTTCCTCCCATGACTACATCAAAATTACAACTAAGTTATCTGGAGAAACATTTGAAGAATAGCTGAACAGAAGTTTTATAACTGAGGATATAAAGAAGAAGCCATGTCTAAACCTGTAGGAGGGACAGAGATGTGAAATGCCCCTGGATCCATGTGGAGTGGTTGAGAATCCAGAGCGATATTTCAGCTATAGAGGACCCCTTTAGGGGATGGGGACTTTAGCCTGTCACTGAGAGCACCCAACTCAGAACACCACTGCTGGGAAGAGCAGCCCATGAAACATCTGCTGTGAAAATCATTTGGGATTTGGTCTACTGGGCTAAGACAAAAGGCTAATAGAAACCCCAGCATGCTGTGAAAGGATCAGCACACAAAATTTTGCTCACACTCACCCTAGGCTTCCAAGGAGGTGATAGCAGCTCGGAGATTACCAGAATCATACAGGGAGAGACTGAGTTTTGTGGGTTTAGGGCAGGACTGGAGAGACAGTGCTAATGTCTCTCTGTTGATTGCCTCACCTCAACTGCCACAGGACACCATCTTTTCTCTGCAGAGTACTCCTATATAGCTAGGGAGGTATACTAGTCCCATCATGATGACTCCTGATACCCCACTCTGCCATTATCACATACGGCTGTGGGCTCTGCTCATGCAGACTGGTGAACATGGGCCCATGATTACAGTCATTGTTAAAAAAAAATGCCGAAGGAATTCCGGGGAAACATGGAGGCTCCAGAGACACACAGGGAGAGACTGAGTAATGTGATTTTAAAGTGAAGATCATCTTCCTGTACACAGGACAATAATAAAAAATACTACCAACAATCAAAAGTTCTGGATGGTTTCACAGGTGAATTTTACCAAGCATTTAAAGAAGAATTGCTATCTTCCCAAAAATTCAAAAAGAGGGAAGACCCCAAAGCTTATTTTGGGAGGCTGGTTTTATCATAATCCCAAAACCAGATAACAACACTCAAAGAAAGAAAAGTAAAGGCCAATATCCCAGATGAACGTAGGCACAAAAACCCTGAACAAAATATTAGCAAACTGAATAGAGCAAGACATGAAGAAATTCATACACCATGACCAAGTGGGATTTATTCCTGGGGTGCAAGGTGGGGACAGCATCCACAAATCAATTAATGTGATATACAACATAAACAAATAAAGGATAAAAATCATAAGGTCCCATTAATAGGTGCAGAAAAAGCATTTTATAAAATCCAGCACCCATTTATGATAAACATTCTCAGCAAAGTGGCATTAAAAGGAACTTATCTCAACACTAGAGGCCCAGTGTACAAAATTCGTGTACAGCAGGGGGATGTCCCTCAGCCCAGCCTGCACCCTCTCCAATCTGGGATATCCCTCTCACTGGGATAATCCAAGACTGCTGGCTCCCATCCACTTGCCTGCCTCTGCCTAATAACCCCTAACTGCTTCTGCTTGCCAGTCTGGTCATCCCTAACCACTCCCCTGTCAGCCTTATTGATGCCTAACTGCTCCCCGGCCAGCCTAATTGCTCCTAATTGCCCTCACCTGCCAGCCTGGTCACTCCTAACTGTACTCTGCTGCCAGTCTAGTCACCCTTACTGTCCTCCCCTTCAGGCCTGGTGCCCCCAACTGCCCTTCCCTGCTGACTCAGTCACCCCTAACTTCCCTCCCTTACAGGCCTGGCCCTCCTCCCCCAACTGTCCTCCCCTGCAGACCTGGTCTCCCCCAACTGCACTCCCCTGCAGACCTGGTCTCCCCCAACTGCACTCCTTTACAGGCCTGGTCTCCCCCAACTGCCCTCCTCTGCTGGCCCAGTCACCCCTAACTGCCCTCCCTGCTGGCCCAGTCTCCTCCAATTGCCCTCCTCTGCTGGCCTGATCACCCCTAACTGCCCACAACTGCCCTCCCCTGCAGGCCATCTTGTGGCGGCCATCTTTGACCACACAGGGGCAGCCATCTTGTGTCTTGGAGTGGCAGTCAATTTGCATATTACTCTTATTTGTTGTATTTTTAAAATGTATTGATTTTTTTACAGACCAGAAGGGAGAAGGAGAGGGCTAGAGAAACATCGATGAGAGAGAAACATCGATCAGCTGCCTCTTGCAACTGGGGATGTGCCCGCAACCAAGGTACATGCCCTTGATCGGAATCAAACCCGGGACCTTTCAGTCCGCAATGCAATGCTCTATCCACTGAGCCAAACCGGTTTCGGCCATATTACTCTTTTATTAGGTAGGATTAATAAAGGCCACATATGACAAACCCGTAGTTAACATGTTCAACAAGCAGAAACTATATTGTTTTCCTTAAGATTAGGGACAAGACAGGGTTGTACACTCACTACTCTTATTCAGCATAGTACTGGAAGTCCTAGCCACAGCAATTGGACAAAAAGTAGAAATAAAAGTCATCCAAATTGGAAAGGAAGAAGCAAAACTTGTTATTTGCAAGTGACATTATAGTACATATTGAGAATCATAAAGATTTCACCAAAAAAATTAGTGGAATTGATAAATGAATTCAGTAATGTAGCAGGATACAAAATAAATATTCTGAAATTTATTGCATTTTTATACTCCCAATAATGAACTACCAGGAGAAATTAAGAAAACTACCTAATTTACAATTGCATCATTAAAGATAAATTATCAAGTAAGAAATTTAACCAAGGAGGTAAAACACCTGTACTCGGAAAATTATAAGACATTGAAGAAAAAGTTAAAGAAGTTTCAAATAAATTGAAGCATGTATTCCGTTCACTGAAAAGAAGAATTAACATAATTAAAATGTTCATACTAACCAAATTAGTCTGTGGATTCAACACACTTCCTATCAAAATACAATGGCGTATTTCAGATAACTGTAACAAATTCTCCAAGATTTACACTGAGTGGCTAGATTATTATGACCACCCCATCAGTACTTCATTGGGCCACCTTCTGCCTTCAATTTTATGGCATTTTTTCTTGGCATTGACTCCACAAGATGTTGAAAGGTGATGTGAAGAATCTGACACCATGCCTAGTGAATAGCACTGTCCAGTTCTATGAGATTTGATGGTTGTGGAATCAGCTGCCTGATGGCTTTTTTAACTTCGTCCCACAAATGCTCATTGGGTTGAGATCTGGTGATTGTGTGGGCCACCTAAGCAAGGTAAAGTCTCCCTCATGTTCTTGAAACCACTCCTGCACAATATGAGCACTGTGGCATGGTGCCTTGTCTTATTGGAAGAAGCCATCTCCATTGGATATACCACCAACATGATAGGATCAACTTGATCAGCAATGATACTTAGATATGTTGTGCTATTCAGACATTGTTCCACACGAATTAAAGGGCCCAAATCATGCCAGGAAAATATGCCCCAAACCATAACATTGCCCTCACCAGCTTTAAGGGTTGTACTCATGCATGTGGGATGCATGCTTTCATGCTGTTTCCGTGAAATTCTCACTCTTCCATCTGTATGATGCAACTGGAAACATGATTCATCGGACCACATGACGTTTTTCCAATGCCCGACTGTCCAATCCTTGTGTTCCTGTGTGAGTTGGAGACATTTTATCATGGTAAGTGCAGACAGCAAAGATGTTCGAATAGGCCTTTGGCTTCCATATGCCATATGATGCAGTGAATGGCTAATTTGCCTACAAATGTCAGGTGGTCATAATAATCTGGCCACTCAGTGTATATAGAACTTCCCAAAGACACCAAACAGCCACAGCAATCTTGACAAAGAAAAAAAGTCAGAGGTATCACATTACCTGATCCCAAACAGTTCCACAAGGTGTTAGTAATCAAAACAACATGATACTGGCATAGAAACAGACATATAAATTAATGGAACAGAACAGAGCTTAGAAATAAACCCATTTCTTTACAGTCAATTAATATTTGACAAAAGAGGTAAAAACAGATTGGGATAAACATAATGTGTTGAATAAATGGTGTTGGGAATTGACCAGATACATGCAGAAAACTAAAACTGGCTTACTTTCTTACTGCTTATCTGTATGTATGTATGTATGTATGTATGTGTGTGTGTGTGTGTGTATATATATATATATATATATATATATATATATTCAATCCTATCTAATAAAAGATTAATATGCAAATTAACCTTCACTCTATGACAAAAATGGTGGTGCCCATAGCCACAAGATGGCAGCACCCTGTCCTCTTAGCCCCGCCTCAGGGAGGGCTGCTGCTGACAACCTGCAGAGTAAGTGGCCTGGCAGAATGTTGCCCAGAGGCCCTCTTGACCCTTTATAAAAAACAGAAAAATTCACTCCACAGCCTAATCCTCAAGGCAGGAGCTTCCGCTTAGTTTTCAATGGGCTCCCACTGGGGGCAGGGTGGGTACCGCTCAAGGCAGGAGCTTCCCCCTAGTTTTCATTGGGCTCCCACGGGGGGCAGGGTGGGTACCGCTCAAGGCAGGAGCTTCCCCCTAGTTTGCACTGACCACCAGGATGCACACACGGAACTATAGCAGGCATTGGCAGAGCGTGAAATGTGACAGGCATTGGCTGTGGCAGGATGGTGTAGCAGGTGAGCAGGGCCACCAGACCATCGCGAGGCGCAGGTTGCTATCATCGGTGCGAGTCTCTGATTGGTGCCAGTGGGTACTTAACATATCAGGGGCCCACTTTGTAAATACATGATTGTCTAAAATACTATTCTACACACATCTAAATAACATAAAATAAGATTTAATGTAAACTTTAATTGAAAATTAAAAATAAAAAATAGAAAAATCTATCCTCAAAACGTATGTTTGATTCCTTTTGGTTCAGAAATTGGAAGAAATTGCCAGATGTTATTATGTGTACTGACTTGGTACTTTCAGAACATATAGAAAAACAGTTTTAAAAAAAAAAAAAGTTTTCTTTTTATTAGACAGTACCAGACCATAGAATAACTTCAGAAATATAGATCATAGTAGCATTTAAACATTCCTAACATTGTTTTTCCATCTTCTGCCTGTCCTCACTTTAAAAGTGATCACTCTCTCAAAAATCTTTAAAACCTGGTCATTGTTTATTTTTGAAGAATATTGCAATTATTTATAATTGGTGTGCAAAGATGGATTATTACCCTTTTCATTCCTTAGCTTCCTATTTTTTCCTGAACCTGATTATATGCTTTGGCATATACAGCACTTTGGACCAATCTGTGCTCTTTTATACACTGGTCTTTATCTCCTCTACATACTTCTGAGAACTTTAGGACAGGGTTCAAGATCTTTCTTAGCTCTAAAAGATTGCTGCCCTATCATTAGAACAGTGGATGGTGATTTCATAAAGAGGCCTGAGGCCTCCATCAGAGAGATAGAAGACAGAAAATAAGAAATATCAGGTGAGAATTAAAAAGGAGAAGGATTTCATGCTTAACATATGGGGCTACAGCATACTATCTGCTTACTTACTTTCCTTTTTATGTTCTTTTTATTCTGAGTGTCTTAATGCTATCATTGTCTCTAGCAAAGAATTTTTAAATAAACTATTATTTAGAGAGGCCTTGCAGCCTAGAGGAAGAAAAGAGGATGTGTTAATAATCTATCCAAGTTGTAGCAATTCTATTATATTTCATTAGAGCTCAATATGAGGGTTCTGCTGCCAAGAGAGATAGAGAAAATGTTTGGCTTCATTTCTTAAATTCCTATAAATAATATATAATGTCTTTTCTTACCATCCACATGTATGTTATGGGAGCATCACATCATCCTTAATCTGGGGATTTTGAGATCTTTTAAGGGTTTTTAAAATGCATCCTTTCTGTTAGATATTACATATAATTATGCCAAGATTTAAAGTAAATATAAATCATTTTTACTACCTTAGTTGGTTTGTTCAGTGGATAGAGCATCACCTGCAGACTGAAGGTGTCTCAGCTTCAATTTGGTCATGTGCACATGCCTTGGTTTCAGGCTCAATCCCCAATAGGGGACATGCAGGAGGTATCCGATCAATGATTCTCATCATTAATGCTTTATCTCTCCTTCCTTCCTCTGAAATCAATAAAAATATATTATAAAAATAAAAAATAAAACATATTCACTAAATTATTATTTCATAAAATAAATGTTTATTTTAATACTATTGGCCCAGTGCATAGATTTGTGCACATTGAAAGGAAATTAATTAGAAGAAATATTTTAATATCGCTATTCACCTTTTCTCTAAAATAGAAGTGTCAAACAAATTCACCATAGACAATGACATATCAAAACACACATGTGCAATTGGTGCCAGTGAGAGCTTTATGTGTATCATGCATGCGCAAATTAATGTTTATTTTTAAATTGCCATTGGGCATCATATGTATTGGATATTCGGATGGATGTATGGTCAGTCACATAGCCTTTTATATATATAGATTATAAAAGTTTACTCGAGGAGAATCCAAGATGGTGGCCTAGGTAAACACCTACACTGCTGCCTCACACAACAATTTCAAAACTACAACTAAAAGACAAAACAGACATCATCCAGAACCACAGGAAAGCTGGCTGAGTGGAAATTCTACAACTAGAAAGAAAGAGAGGGGCTCACAGAGACCCATAGGAGCTGCAAAAAGCTGAGGTACGGTGACGCGCGCGTGGAGAGAGTGGTGCCGGAGAGCCTGGCTGGCTTTCTCTGGCGGGAGGGAAACAGAGACTCTCATCGCCATTGAACCCCTTATCCTACGACACTAAACCCTAGATCCAGCCGAAACTCATATGGTGGGAGTTTGGACTGTGAAAAGGGAGAAGTGCATGGAAATTTATGGGACTCGCAAAAGATCAGAAGTCTGGAGGTGTGTACAGCACTGCATGCAGAGGACTGACTGCTGATGGTGCTGCTGGCTTTTATGAGATAGACCCTCCCAACTGTGCCACTTCTAACTCACTACACCCCAGTTTTGGTCAAAACCCTGGGGACCCAGACTCATGATCCTGGAGTGCAGGGGAGCCGGAAAGGCAGCAGTCTAGAGGCACTGCAAGAGAGTGCAGGCGTGCAAAGGGACCGCTCCAGTGATTACCCAGTCACGTGAGACTCGGTGGCCGAGGAGAGCGGGGCCGACTGGAAGGCAAGGCGGTACGTTAAGCCCTGAGACTACCCATCCCAAGCTCAACAGAGAGACTTTTGCAGTTTTGCAAGTCTTGTATCATGAAGCTGAATCCAATACAGAAGTTCTCCTGGCATAGTGAAAATGCCAAGACAAAGGAAGAGATCACAAACAAAAGAAATGGAGGAAAACAAATGACTGGACATAGAGTTTAAAACCACGCTTATAAGGTTTTTCAAGAATATCCTGGAAATGATGGATAAAGTTAGCGAGACCCAAGAGGAGATGAAAAAAACTAACTAGAGATGGAAAAGGACCAACTAGACATTAAACATACACTGACTGAAATAAAAAATATTATGCAGAAACCTAACAGCAGACTGGAGGAAGGCAAGAATCAAGTCAAAAATTTGAAATATAAAGAAGCAGAAAACACTCAACTGGAAAAGCAAGAAGAGAAAAGAATCCAAAAATGTGAAGATAATGTAAGGAGCCTCTGGGACAGCTTCAAGCGTACCAATATAAGAATTGTGGGGGTGCCAGAAGAAGAGAGAGAAAAAGATACTGAAAACCTATTTAAAGAAATAATGACTGAAAACTTCCCACATCTGATAAAAGAAATAGACTTACAAGTCCAGGAAACACAAAGGGGACTAACACCAAGACACATCATAATTAAAATACCAAAAGCAAAAGACAAAGAGAGAATATTAAAAGCAGCAAGAGAAAAACAGTTAATGCCTATAAGGGAGCACTCATACGACTGTCAGCTGATTTCTCAACAGAAATGATGCAGGCCAGATGGGAGTGGCAAGAAATATTCAACGTGATGAATAGCAAGAACCTACAACCAAGAATACTCTACCCAGCAAAGCTATCATTCAGAATTGAAGGGCAGATAAAGAGCTTCACAGATAAGAAAAAGCTAAAGGAGTTCATCAACTCCAAACCAGTATTATATGAAATGCTGAAAGGTACTCTTTTAGAAGAGAAAGAAGAAATAGGTAAAAGCCAAAAAATTATGAACAACAAATATGTATATATCAACAAGTGAACCTAAAAATTAAGTGAATTAAAAATTTGATCAATAGAATAAACTGGTGAATATAATAGAATCAGGAGCACTGAAAGGGAGTGAAATGATAATTCTCGGGGAAAGGGGTGAGGGGGGTGCAGGGAGAGACTGGACAAAAATCATACACCTATTATTACATCCCTGTAATAAATTCCACTTGGTCATGGAGTATGATCTTTTTAATGTATTGCTGGATGCAATTTTCTAATATTTTGTTGAAGATTTAGATTTATTCATCAGGGATAGTGGCCTGTAATTCTCTTTTTTTAAAGTGACTTTATCTGGTTTTGGGATTAGGGTAATGCTGGCTTCATATAAAGGGCTTGAAAACCAGATAAAATCACTCTTGAAGTTTTTGGAATAACCTGAGGAGGATTGGTGTTCTTCTTTGAATGTTTGGTAATTCTCCCCTGTAAAGCCATCCTTCCTGACCAGGGCTTTTGTTTGCTGGAAGTTTTTAAATACTGCTTCAATTAAATCAGTAGTTCTTGTCCTATTAAGGTTTTCTGATTCTTCTTGATTTAGTTTTTGAAGATTGTATTTTTTCTAAGAATATGTCCATTTTCATCTAGATTTTCCAGTTTATTGGAATAGAGTTGTTCATAGTATTTTTTTAAACAATCTTTTGTATTTCTGTGGGACCAGTTGTTACTTTACCTCTTTCATTTCTGATATATTTTTTTTAATTTAGGTCCTCTCTCTTTGTTCCTTTGTGAGCCTGGCTAGAAGTTCATCAATCTTGTTTATCCTTCCAAACAACTAGCTTAGTTCTATTGATCTTTTGTATTTTTTTGTCCTCTATGTCATTTATTTTGCCATTTTCATCTTTTTTATTTTCTTCCTTGTACTTACTCTGGTCTTTTCTTGTTGCTCTAGTTCAGTGGTTAGCAAACTGTGGATCGTGAGCCACATGCGGCTCACAAGCTGCTGTTTGCCACTCTGTTGACTAATGAGTTTGCTGGCCACTGACCTAGACTCTCAATTCCAATAATTACAGGCTGTTGTTGTTCCTTGTGATTAAACCCCTATCCCAGTGGTTGGCAAACTCATTAGTCAACATAGCGGTAAACCACAGCTCGCCACATAGATTAAATATGGTTGAGGAATTATATGAATAGGAGAAGGACTAATTTAGAATAGAGGAGGGAGAAAAGAAATGAGAAGACAGGAAGAAAAAAATTCAAGGAAATTTCATTTTTGAAAAGGAGAATAGAGGAGAGACCAGAAAGGCCTAAATTTAGGAAGTGAAACAAGTTAAAAAATTTCAGAAGAAAAGAGCAAGAGAAAAAAATGTTGAGTAGAAAGAAAAGTGTAAATGTAATAGATGCAGGTAAGTAGAAATTAGATATATGAATAAACCAACAGAGTCTAGAATAATAACACATCAATAAAGCAGATAAAGGATATCCACTTTAAAAAAGGGGGGGGGGAGAAGAGGGAATAGAAAACTTAGAGGAAAGAAAGAGAAGTGAGGAACAATATGGTACAAAAAAAGGAAAAATAAAAGAAGTTAAAATGAAAAAAAATTAAGTAAAAGAAATTTAAAAATAAAAAAATGTTCACTTTAGCCAAATGATCAATTGGAACTGGTTTACTATCCCACTCTTCTGTTTGCTAATTCTGGGCTTCCTGTTAGGTATTTAGGTGCTGACCACTGTCAGGCACTGTGTTTTAGCATTTAGCACTGCTTGAATCTCCAAGTGCTCCACAGGTCCTCTGCTTGTGTCTGTCTCCACAATCTTTGGCTGCAAGCAAATGGGGCCAATCTGCCCTCTTTGCCTGTTTGCCAGCTGTTAATCTTAATCACTCAAGCATCTGTTTCTCACAGTGTTTTAGGTGGGGTTGGTGATGTTTCACTTTCATGGAGTAAGAGGGATGCTGTTTTTTTTTTTTTTTTTAATAAAGGGATAGAGAGTTAGAAACATCGATCAGCTGCCTCCTGCACTCCCCCCACTGGGGATGTGCCTGAGACTGAGGCACATGCCCCTGACCGGAATCGAACCCCGGACCCCTCAGTCTGCAGGCCGAGGCTCCATCCACTGAGCCAAACCGGTCCCGGCAAGATGAGTGTTTTTTGTTTTTTTGTTTGTTTGTTTGTTTTTTTTTTGTTTTTTTTTGCTGACCCAGAGCTACTTAACCCTCCACTAATGACTCAAAATACTACTCTGGCCCTGATTGGTCAGAGATCCTTGTATGGAGACCAATGGGTTTGGCTAGCAACCTGGTGTTTTTGTTAGTCTGGTTCCCAAAGTAGCGAGCCAGACGGCCCCTCTTCCAATTCAGTCTCTGGGGGCTCTTTGGGCCTCTGCAGACATTTAAACTTGGCCTTTGCCTTTGTTTCTTTTGTATAGTTCCAAAAGCAGGCAGGGTGTGGTGGTCTGTATTACCTGCCCTGAGGCTACTCTGAGGGGCTAGCTCTTCAAGGAGAGAAATGGCCACTTAGGTTTGGAAGTTTAAGAATGTCCCAGTACCAGACTCCTGGCCACATATCTATGGCCTTTTTCCCTCCCAGCCTCTCCTCAGGCACCTGAAATTTGTGCCTCTCCCCTTGTGCCGAAGCCTCGGATGAGTGTTTGCAATTGAAAAGTCCTATGTTCTGAGTTTAGCAAATAGAGGCAAAGACAAAACAACCACAATACTGTGGGTTTCTCTCCCCCTAACACTTCATTCTCTTGCCACCTTTTGTAGTTCAGCCTTTTTGCTTCAGTGGTCTTAGGTCCAGATTCCCCGTCCACTAGCAGGCATGTGGCTTTCATGCCTGTAAATCTTAGGCCTGTCATCCAGAGACATGGCTTTGGTGCAATGCAGCTTCCTCCTCTCCATCTCAGCTTACTGTCTGATTATCCCGTTTCCAGCCCAGATTCCCATTCCTACTATTGTCTACCCCACAAATCTCACTCACAACACTATATTAAAAGGATTATATGTCATAATCAATAGGATTTATTTCAGGAGCACAAGTTCGGTTCATTATCTATAAATCAGTGTGATACCCAACTTTATTTATTTATTTATTTTATTAAATCTTTATTATTCAGATTATTACATTTGTTTCTCTTTTTTCCCCTCCATAGCTCTCCTCCACCCAGATCCCACCCCTCCCTCTACCCTTACCTCCCTCCCGTTGACCTCATCCATAGGTGTATGATTTTTGTCCAGTCTCTCCCTGTACACCCCTCACCCCTTTCCCCCTGAGAATTATCAGTCCACTCCCTTTCTGTGCTCCTGATTCTATTATATTCACCAGTTTATTCTGTTGATCAAATTTTTAATTCACTTAATTGTTAGATTCACTTGTTGATAGAAACATATTTGTTGTTCTAATTTTTTACCTTTTTCTTCTTCCCTTCTAAAAGAGTATCTTTCAGCATTTCATATAATACTGGTTTGGAGTTGATGAACTCCTTTAGCTTTTTCTTATCTGTGAAGCTCTTTGTCTGCCCTTCAATTCTGAATGATAGCTTTGCTGGATAGAGTATTCTTGGTTGTAGGTTCTTGCTATTCATCATGTTGAATATTTCTTGCCACTCCCATCTGGCCTGCATCTTTTCTGTTGAGAAATCAGCTGACAGTCGTTTGGGTGCTCCCTTGTAGGTAATGAACTGTTCTTCTCTTGCTGCTTTTAATATTCTCTCTTTGTCTTTTGCTTTTGGTATTTTAATTATGATGTGTCTTGGTGTAGTCCTCTTTGGATTCCTTTTATATGGGGTTCTGTGTGCTTCCAGGACTTGTAAGTCCATTTCTTTTGCCAGATGTGGGGAGTTTTCAGTCATTATTTCTTTAAATAGGTTTTTCAGTATCTTGCTCTCTCTCTTCTGGCACCCCCACAATTCTGATGTTGGTATGCTTGAGGCTGTCCCAGAGGCTCCTTACATTATCTTCACATTTTTGGATTCTTTTTTCTTCTTGCTTTTCCAGTTGAGTATTTTCTGATTCTTTATATTTCACTTGAATCTTGCCTCCCCCTAGGCTGCTGTTAGGTCTCAGTATAATATTTTTTATTTCAGTCAGTATATGTTTAATTTCTAGTTGGTCCTTTTCCATCTCTAGTTGGTTCTTTTTCATCTTCTCTTGGTTCTCGCTAACTTTATCCATCTTTTCTAGGATATTCTTGAAAAACCTTATAAGCGTGGTTTTGAACACTATATCCAGTCGTTTGTTTTCTTCTATTTCTTTTGTTTGTGATCTCCTCGTCTTGGCCTTTTCTCTGTGCCGGGAGAACTTCTGTTTTGGATTCAGCTTTATGATACAAGACTTGCAAAACTGCAAAAGCCTCTCTGTTGAGCTTAACGGACTGCCTTGACTTCCAGTTGGCCCCACCCTCCATGGCCCCTGAGTCTCATGTGTACATTTACTTCAGTCAGGATATGAAAATGTGCCATCACCCCAAATGTGTCCTTTCTGTAACCCATTTGTAGACATACACTCTCTAGACCTCTAGCTGCTAGATCCCATTAATCTATCTTCTACCACTATAGTTTTATGATTTTGAGAATGCCATATATATCAGTGGTTGCCAACCTTTTGGACCTCATGGACCACCGGTTGGCGACCGTTGATATAAATAGAATCATATAGTATGTTTACCTTTTGATCTGGCTTCTGTCACTCAACATAATGTTTTTGTTGTCCATCTGTCATTGAATATATTAGTAGTTCTTTTTTATTGTCTAGTAGTATTCTATATTATGGATGTATTAGAGTTTATGTATGCAGCCACCCACTGGTGGATATTTGGTTGCTTTCAATTCTTTGGCAATTATAACTAGAGTTGCTATAAACACTCAGGTACACTTTTGTGTGTGTGTGTGAACCTGAATTTTCATTTCCCTGGAATAAATACCTAGAAGAGATTGCTGGGCAAATGTATTTTTAACTGTAAGAAACTGCTAAACTCTCTTCCAAAATCATTGTTTTGTCTTTCCACCAGCAATATGTGAAAGTTTCAGTTGCTTCACTTCTTTGCCAACATTTGGTCTTGTCAGGTATATAGTACTACTTCTGGTTTCAGTATGCATTTCCCTAATGTTAATGGTGTTGAATATATTGGCATGTGCTTAGTAGTCATCCATATATTCACTTTGAAGTGTCTGTTCAAGTATTTTGTCCATGTTTTAGTTGGGCTGTTGTTTTACCCATTGAATTTTGTGAGTTATTTAAGTACAGGTTCCCTCACAATTCCAAAGTAGAGCATTCATATGAAACCTTTTGTAAGTCAAAATGGCATAAAGCAAAGAATATCCTCTGCATCCAAAAGTTCTCATTATGCTACCAAGTTTTACAAAAGATCTACATTAGTAATGTCACAGCTTTTTTCATAAAAGTGAAAATCCTCTTAGGATTTCTTTCAGTTGGTGAAAACAGGTACTAATATAGTGCTTTCATAAAAGTGAGGGGGCATAATGTAGACATTCAGAAAGTGAAGATACCTCTCCTTATTTCCTCTTAGTCTATAAGCTTGTTTTTTAAAATTCCCTTCATAGTGTCTTACAGAACAAAAGTTTTACATTTTGATAGGTTGCAGTTAATCATTTTATTTTATTTTATGGATTACTAGTGGCCCAGTGCACAAATTCATCCACCTTGAAAGGAACTGTAGGCTGTGAGGCCCATCCTCCACACCCTGCCCATCCCTACCTGCCATAGCCCTTGTCCAGTCTGCCAGCAGCCCCACTCCTGCTGTCACTGGTCCTATGCACTGAAGGCTCAGAGTGATTGGGACCAGTGCCAGCAGCAGGTGTGAGCAGGTTTGGCACCATCAGGAGGTTCAAGCAGCAGCTACTGCCCCGATCGCCCCTCAGGAACAGGGGGAGGTGGAGAAACCCTCACAGGCGATCACAGCCGGCAGCTGCCACTTGCACCAGCTGATGGCACAATTGGGACTGGTGCTGAGTGCTGGCAAGGGGTGCAAGCAGCAGCTCTGGTGCTGGTGAGCGGGGCTGTTGCCAGCAGCAGGTGTGAGTACCAGGCAGAACCACAATGCAAAGGAGCAAAGAATTTTCAATAACTACCAGAAGCTTACCTTGATGACAGCGACTGGCATCCTGTCTCAGTCTGGTGCCCCCGCTCACCTTCTCCACCATCCCGCCACAGCTGACAATGCCATATTCTTCACTCTGTCACCTGATGCTGATGCCAGCCATGTTCCACGTGTGCCCCCTGGTGGTCAGCACACATCATAGTGACCAGTTGTTCAGTTGTTCTGCTGTTCGGTCTATTTGCATATTAGGGTTTTATATATATAGATTATTTGATTGTTTTGTCTGAGAACTGTTTGCTTGATTGAAGGCCATTAAGACGTGTTTTCTTCTAAAAGTTAAATTTTTACTTCTAAATTTAGATCTGTTATTCACTTTAATTCTTGTATGCAGTTTATGTGAAGATTCATTGTTTTTTTCCAGTTGTTTCTATCCTCTCCCACATTGAATTTCCTTTGTTACTTATTACTGCTATAACAACTTATCACAAACTTAATAGTATAAAACAACACAAATTTATTGTTTCACATCTCTGAAGGTTATAAGTACAGAATTAGGTTTCACTAGATCAAAATAATGGCATTTGACAGAACTGTGCTCTCTCCAGAAGCTCTTAGGGCACATCTTTTTCTTTACCTTCTACAGCCCCCAGAGATCACCTGCATTCCTTGGCTTGTGGCCCTTTCCTCCATCTTACAGCCAGCAGCATCTTCTTCAGTCTTTCCTCTATCCTCTATATTATGCTGTGAAACCCATCCATTCAGGTTTCTTTTTTAATTTCAATTCCGAATTTTTTATTTGTATTTTTATATTATTTATTTGCTGAGACATTCTATTTTTTGTTTTTTCAAGCATGCTCATAAATGATCCTTGAACTACTTTTATAGCGGCTACTCTGAAATCTTTGTGAAATAGTTCTAACATTTGTGTTTATTTATTGTTTTCTCATTCAAGTTGATATCTTTGTAGTTTTTCATGTGTTGAATGATTTTTTTTAATTGAAACATATTTATTTTGGGTACTGTAATGAGATTATGGATTTTATTTAAAGCTGTTTATCAAGCCTCCTGTGACAATGGTCCAAATAAGAATGGGATGCTGCCCCATTAATGTAGGTGGATATGAAAGTCCAGGTTTTCATCTCAGCCTCCATTGATTCCTAGGGAAAGGGACTACTTATGACTGATAGGTGGTGTAGGGGTTCAGGTTCTTCATATAACATGAGAGACAAGCTATAGAGTGGGAGAACATATTTTTAAATCTCATATCCAATGAAGACCTATATCTAGAATATACATAAAGGACACTTGAAACTCAACAGTAAAACAAACAAACAGTCCAGGTATAAAATATGGAAAAGACATGAACCAATATGTCACCACAGAGGAAAAATGATGGCAAATAAACACATGAAAAGAGGTTCAATGGAGAAACCAAGATGGCGGCATAGGTGAATACCGAAACTGCTGCCTCACACAACAATTTCAAAACTACAACTAAAAGACAGAAGGGACATCATCCAGAACCACAAGAAAGTTTTCTGAGTGAAATTCTACAACTAGAAGGAAAGAGAGGGGCCCAAGGAGAGTCAGAGGAGCTGCAAAAAGCTGAGGTATGAAGATCTGCACATGGAGAGAGCGGGCACCAGAGTATCTGGCTGGCTTCCTCTGTCAGGAGGGAGACGGAGACTCCCAACTGCACTGAACTCCTTATCCTACAGCACTGAACCCCAGGTCCGGGTAAGAATCATACAGGGGGAGTTTGGACTGTGACAAGGGAGAAGTGCACAGAAATTTAGGGAAGCCACGAAAGGGCAGAAGTCTGGGGGCACGCACACCCCACTGCGCACAGAAGATGGACTGCTGATTGTGCCTCTGGCTTTTTCTAGTGGGCAGGAGACAAAGCCTCCAAACTGCACCACTTCTAACTCCAGTGAACCCCAGTTTCGGGCGAGACCCTGGAGACCCAGACTCCTAGGGGTCCTGGAGCATAGGGGAGCCAGAAAGGCAGTGATCTAGAGGCACCGTACACGTGCGCACAGGAGTAGTTCCAGCGATTACCAAGAGACACACGAGACCTAGGGGCTACGTAGGGTGGGGCTGACTGTAAGACAAGGAGGTCCGCTAAGCCCTTAGACTCCACCTCTCCCAAGCTCAACAGAGAGATTTTGCAGTTTTCCATGTCTTGTATCATAAGGCTGATTCCAACACAGAAGTTCTGCCAGCATAGTGAAAATGCGGAGACATAGGAACAGATCACAAACAAAAGAAATGGAGGAAAACAAACGACTGGATATAGAGTTCAAAACCACAGTTACAAGGTTTTTCCAGAATATCCTAGAAAAGATGGATAAATTTAATCCCACATGTACCAAGCTTCTAGTGAGATATAATTCTATACCTATTAAAATTCTTTCAAATTCAAATTTTTAAAAAGTGATACCAAATGTTGATGAGGATGTGGATGAACTAGATCATTCATACTTTACTGGGGGAATTGAAAGTAGTTCAGCCACTCTGAAAGAATATGGCATTTTCTTAAAAAATTAGTGTACATTTACCATATTACTTACCAACTGCACTCTTGGGCATTTATCCTACAGATATGAAAACTTATGACCACATGTATGAAAATATTCATAACACCATTTTTTGTAATAGTACCAAACTTGAACCAAACATAATGTTCTTCACGGGTGAATCATTGAAAACTCTTGTTATACTAGAGGCCTGGGGCAAAAAATTCATGCACCAGGGGCCGATATTCCTTAGTCCAGCCTGTGCCCTCTTGCAGTCCAGGACCTCTCAGGGGATGTTTAAACGGCAAGTCAGACATACCTCTCGCGGTCCAGGGCTCTCTCAGTCCATGACCCCTCACCCCTTATTGCCCGGCTACAGTGGCAGTGGGAGCAGCTTCCAACATGGTTGCTGTACGCCCCAGATTTCTGGCTGAGCGGCACTCCCCCTGGTGGTCAGTGCTCATCATAGCAACCAGTCCCACTATTCAGTTGATTTGTGTATTAGGGTTTTATTATATAGGATGATAAGTTCTCTTTTTATGTTCAATAATCTTTATTGTTCAGATTATTATAGTTGTTTCTCTTTTTTTCTTCCCAAAGATCGCCCACCAAGTTCCCACCCCACCCTCTGCCCTTACCCCCACTGTCCTCATCCATAGGTGTACGATTTTTGTCTAATCTCTTCCTGCACTCCCTATACCCATTTTCCCCTGAGAATTGTCAGTCCACTCCCTTTCTATGCCCCTGATTCTATTATTTTCACCAGGTTTTGTTCATCACATTTTTTTACTCACTTGAGTTTTAGATTCACTTGTTGATAGATAGTATTTGTTGTTTAGAATTTTTATCTTTAACTTTTTCTTCTTCTTCCACTTCTTACAGAATAACCTTCAGCATTTCATATAATACTGCTTTATATGAACTCCTTTAGCTTTTTCTTATCTGTGAAGCTCTTTATCTGACCTTTAATTCTGAATGATAGCTTTGCTGGGAAGAGTAATTTTGGTTGTAGATTCTTGTTATTCATCACTTTGAATATTTCTTGCCACTTTCTTTGGTTTGCAAAGTTTCTGTTCAGAAATCAGCTAACAGTTGTAAGGGTACTCCCTTGTATGTAACTAACTGTTTTGTTTTTTTTTTCTCGCTGCTTTTAATATTCTCTCTATTACTTTTGTTCTTGAGCATTTTATTTCTTCTTGATGGATTGCTATCTTTAGTATTATGAACTGGCCTTTGTTATCTCTTGTAACGTCCTTCACTTTGACAAATAATTTGTCAGATATAAGTACTACTACCCCAGCTTTTTTTTTTTTTTATTCCCAGTTCCCTGAAATACCGTTTTCCATTCCTTCACTCTCAGTCATTGTGCATCTTTTTTTCTGAGGTAGGTTTCTTGTCAACAGCAGATATATGGGTCAAGTTTTCTTATCCAATCCATTACCTATGTCTTTTGATTGGAGCATTCAATCCATTTACATTAAAAGTTATTATTGATAGTTTCTTATTTGTTGCTGTTTTTATTCTTTTTTTGAATATGTACACTTATTTCTTTTCTTTTTTTTAATTTTTATTAATTTTTTCACATGTCTCCCCATTGCCCCTCCTCCCTCCCAGGTATACCCCAAAGACCCAATGTCTATGTTCATTGGTTATGCTTATATGCAGGCATACAAGTCCATTAATTGATCTCTTATGTAGCTCACCTAACTTTAATCTTCCTGCTGTAATTTCACAGTCTGTTTGAAGCTTTACCGCCTCTATATCTATCCTTTTGTTCATCAGTTTATAATGTTCTTTATTATCCACCATTGAGAGAGATCATGTGATGCTTTTCCTTCATTGACTAGCTTATTTCACTAAGCATAAGGCTCTCCATTTCAAACCAGGTTACTGCAAATAGTAAGAATTCCTCCTTTTTAATGGCAGCAAAGAATTCCATTGTGTAGATGCACCACAGTTTTCTGATCTACTCATCTGCTGACGGGCACCTAGGCTGTTTCCAAATTGTAGCTATTGTAAATTGTGCTGCTATGAACATAGGGTTGCATAAATCCTTTCTGATTGGTGTTTGTAATTTCTTATGATAAATTCCTAAGAGTGGGATTACAGGGTCAAATGGGAGATCCATTTTTAGTTTTTGGAGGAAACTCCATATTTTTCTCCACAGTGGCTGCACCAGTCTGCATTCCCACCAACAGTGCACAAGGGTTCCTTTTTCTCCACATCCTTGCCAACACTTGTCGTTTGCTGATTTGTTGATGATTGCCATTCTGACGGGTGTAAGATGGTATCGCATTGTCATTTTGATTTGCGCCTCTCGAATGATTAATGACTTTAAACATGTTTTCATGTGTCTCTTGCCCTTCCTTCTGTCGTCTTTTGAAAAGGTTCTATTTAGGTCCGTTGCCCATTTTTTTATTGGATTGTACATCTTCCATTTATTAAGTTGTATAAGTTGGCTGTAGATTTTCGAGATTAAATCTTTATAAGTGATAACATTTGCAAATATGTTCTCCCATACAGTGATCTTTCTTGCTGTTTTCTTGATGGTTTCTTCTGCTGTGCAAAAGCTTTTTATTTTGATTTAGACCCATTTGTTTATTTTTTCTTTAGCTTCCATTGCCTTTGGAGCATTATCAGTTAAGAGGTTCTTTTGGCATATATCTGAGATTGTGCTGCCTGTGGATTCCTCTAGTATTTTTATGATTTCCCTTCTAATGTTTAAGTCCTGTATCCATTTTGAGTTTATTTTTGTATTTGGTGTAAGAAGGTGGTCCAGTTTCATTTTTTAGCATGTATCCAATTTTGCCAACACCATTTATTGAAGAGGCAATCTTGGCTCTATTGTATGTTCATGCCTCCTTTGTCAAATATTAGTTGAGCATAGTGGTTTGGGTGGATATCTGGGTCCTATATTCTATTACATTGGTCTATATGTCTGTTCTTCTGCCAGTACCAGGCTGTTTTGAGAACAGATGCTTTGTAGTACATC
>PVJN01001472.1:0-139637 GCA_004026805.1 Lasiurus borealis
GTGGACCATCTGGATCACTGCGGAACAACTGAAGGTTATATGACAATGTTAGTTCTAGAGTTAATAGCACATGGTGGGTATTCAGACTCTAAAAGTATCAAGGATCTTTAAACAGTCCTAACTGTAAAGTAACTATTGTAGGCTTGGTAAAAGTCATTTTGGGTATGTGAAGGAGTGGTATGCACTTGAATTATTGTACTACTGATTATTATTGCTGCCCATCATAGTGCCTATTAATAATAATCAACCTGTCAGATTTTGGCAAGCTGGAGCTGTGAATATTCCAGTATTTGAGTGTTCCTATCACTATTGTTATGACTGTATACTCTCTCTTAAAACCTTCCCTTCTAAAATATTTATATCCGTTAAGTCTAAATGCTTTCTTTTTTGGTTTTTAGTCTGGTAAGATTTGAGTGTGTCTATATATATATATACACATATGTGTGTATGTATATATATGTGTTATATATATGTATATATACATACACACACTACTATGTCAGATTTAAAGATAAATATCTTTAATTGATTGTATATAAATATTATTAGTTTAATTTTGCACTAATATTTAAGTAAAAAATTAAGCAGCCAAATTTTCTAATTGTATCTATACTTCAAAGTTTTTACCATCTCAAAGCTACAGATTGGATAGATGACTCTAGACCATCTATTACTGGCAAACTGAATATGCTTTAGAATCATTAGCCTTCTGCCAGTCCTTTTTTTTTTCTTTTTTTTTCATAGTTAATGAATTCATTGAAAAATGAAATTATGCTATTTTTTGATACTTAAAATTCCCAATCATTAGCCATAATCCAATAAGATCCAGTTCAAATGTATTGCCATGTATCTTGTAAAATAAGCTACTATTCTTATCTGTGCAATATACATTTTCTTTATATTGTCATTTGTGACATAAATGGACTTGCAAGTGTACATGGTGTTCTTCAAAACAACAGGATCCCTGCCTTGAAGACATTCAACTCTTTAAGGCAAGAGGACGTGAGAAGTCAAAAGACGAGCATTAAAGTTAGTAACCAAAATTACTAGTTCGCTGTACAATTGTAAAACACTGGTGATGTTTGCACATAATAACCCAAGCATAATGTGGTACAGACTCCAACTGTAACGATATAAGCTAATAGAGTGAAATTTGGAAACGGGTTCCTCATGATCATTGGCAGTGTGCTCCTAGCAACTGAAAGCAGCACTAATCTGCTGCTTATATGCAAAAGATGCAATGTATTATAAAAGTACTAATGTTCTGCCACATTTTATAATTTTTCTTGTTAAAGCCCCAAATTGCCATGTCCCTTAAACTTGAGTCAAACACGAGCTTATTTGCACTAAAGAGCATGGCCAAAAAATAAATGACAGGGTGGAAAAGCTAGTTGGAACCTTTTGGAATAATTGGTTCTAATGGGAGAATTTCACATTTGTCTATTTGAAAGCTATATGATCCAGGCAGACAATCTGTCAGTTCACTAATTTAATAATGCACTTTACCTTTTTGTATATAAAAGATGTACATTTATGCCACTTGACAGGTGGGACGTGTTTCAATTACTATGTAGTTAGACTCTATAGGGTGATCTCTTGCATGCATATGTTTGTGTTGGAACTGCTGTACTAACAAGTTTCCATTAAATTGATGTAATGGAGAAGGAGGATAGAAGACCCTTTTGAAACAAAGCCCAATACATTTAACAAAGAATTTTAAAGTAGAGTTCATATTTGTATTTTTAAGGACCAGAATCAATTAAAAAACAAAATTATTTCTAGCCCAGATTAATATTACAATTGAGACTATATCTAGTTGAGACTCCCCATAATACCCTAAAAGTTCATTTTTGGAATTTGTGCTGACAAATTTTTTTGAATGATTCTGTTTCATTGTTGATATGTGTTTAAATGACTAATGAAAAGAAGGTATATGTCTGTATTAGAATTAAAAGTATGGCTGGCTGATCTGTTGTCATTAAGAAAATAGCCAGACTAAAGAAATAAAATTTCAAATTGAGGAAATGCAAAGTGCCTAAGGACAATTGCTGAGATAAATATATTATTTCAAAATTTGCAGAAGAACTTTCACCAAACACAAATAGTATTGGGGGACTTATTGTATCCTTTCATCCAAAAAATTTCCTGAGATGTACATTTGAAAACTAGATAAATGTTGCTTAATAATAGGTTGTATGTACTTTACTAAGAAACACTGTGTACTAACAATTCATCGAGAGTATACTATATTTACTGCATTCATTTTATATCTATGGATAAGAATACATTATAAATAGTCATCCTATCTTAATATAATCCTGCATTTATATTGTAATTTTGCAAATATTTTCCGTAAAATAAAAATTTATCTGAGCTGCACAATTTGAAGAGGATAAAATTGGAATATACCCTCAGACACTCATTTTGAATAAGCAGCTACCATTGAAAAATGTATTATCATTCCTTTAGATTTTGTTTTATGGTTTATTTTAATATTTAAGTGAATAGGACTTAATTTGAATTTTTAAGTGGTGTCCTGAAAATAATTTTTCCATAAGTATAAGATTTCTTTTCCTGCTTATTTCAAAATGTTTTTCATTAGAACTATTTATAAAAATCTGATTGCAAGCTGTAGTTAAGGACTTTGCTTAGTCACCACATAGTGTGAAGTGTGTCTTTACCAAAACACCACACATCTTTGGCAGGATAAAGTCTAAAATAAACCACAAAGAGAAGTTAAAAATTTATTCTATGCTAACAGAATAGGTATAAATACTTATCACTGCCAAATAGGATGCTTAAAATCTTTCTGAAATTTCCTTAAAGATGTTTCAAAGTTCATAGAGAAAATAATGGCTAATGACTAGCCCATTAGAGAAAGAGAATAAGGATGTTAGCATGCTGTTAAGACAATCCATAGTCCACAATGTTGTAGCAGTGAGGTACAGGGGAAATGTGTTTTCTCAATTTAATGTCATGTGAAAACTGAGTTTTTAGGTTGCAGTTACTCTGTTATAAAGTAAATTTACACAAATTTATGTTGGTGGGTCTTAGAAAAACAGTATGTGTTTGTGTATTTTTTGTATAATATGAAAAAGGTCTTTTTTAATTTGACTGACTTTTTAAGTAAATTAAATTTATTTCAGTAGTGGGTTTTTAATCAATATTTTTAATATGGAAAACAATATTTCTAGATGGGTAGAAAATGAAAAGTAGCAGCCAATGTTACCGATTTCTTGTATATGTTTCTAGAGTTACTCTGCATATACAAGCATATGGATTCATACATACATCCTTTTTGATCATACAAATTAAAACATATCACATACACTATCCTATACCTAGTAGTATCCATTTTAGATCTGTCATTATAAGTGGGTTCTTTCCTTTTATTTTTATACTGGTACTTGATCTAGCTAACATAGCATTTATTTTGAACCATATTATTTCACAAAGAGAACCTTAAGAAAATTTTGAGTGAATCCCATTGGTATTTACTTAAAATGCAAATACTCTGTATTAATTTAAAAATGTATAAATATTCAATTTCCCTTCCCTATACCTAGCCATCTTGCCTTCCTATTTTCCCTCTTTCTTCCCAAAAAACTATTGATCTTTTTCCTGAAGTAATACAGATTAGGACCCAGCAGAACATTAAATTATTTAACCACATATTATTTTAGATTAACTGGGTTCTCTAATGAAAAACACCCATATCAAAAGTTTTAACAAATTATCACTTTTAGTCCAATTTTAGTGGTTCTGTTACTATTATCTTATTCTTTAGAAAAAAGAGAACGAGTTATAAGAGCAAATGAGTACTAGAACTATAGCAAAAAATTATGCTATACTCTATGGAAATCTTTTGATTTATTAACATGAGCTTTAATGTTTTGGTGAGAAAGACAAAAAGTTATTATGAATAATTCAAGTCAAATCCAAGACTAAACAAAGGGATAAAACTAGTCCTGATTGTTTAAAGCACTGATTCCTCATTGAAGGATCCAGAGCCAGTCAAATATCCTTGGGACCAGAAGATACCATGATGATTTGGGGAAAGAGTAAAAACTTTGGGACTATGATGTTGCAAGTACAGCTAAACCATCTCCATTCTCTGCTGGAAAAATATAAAATAGCAAATATAATTGTTTAAAAATAATGTTAGCATAATTATTATTTCCTGAAAATATGGACAAAATGGCTGTAATAGTTCCCCCCAAAAATAACAATTTTCTTTCTATTCACATCAAAGGGGCATTTAAGGTCACTTTCTAAGGACCACCAAGGAAAATTGTTATCTGAAAAAGTAAAGGTTTTATACTTGAATCCTGAAGGATATTATCTAATCATAAAGGAAAACAACCAGGGTAAAAGGTTCAATGCTATTAGGCTTATCTTAAAGAATATGTGGGTTGAGAAAGAAGTTTTTTAATGGGTTGGTTGCTATAAATTTTACAAAACTGTTAAAAAGGTTTGAAAAAAATGTAAGCATTGGTTTACACTTTAGAATCATTATTTCCATAATTGGTGTCATGATTATCTTTGTAAGATGAGAGAGATGTTAGAAAACAGGATTCTCTTAAATATATATTTTTTAAAACATAAAAGAGTTGCTTTTTTTGTTTTAATGACAAATAAGTATCTTTTGCAGAATCTATAACATTGGCAATGATATGTGGGTATTTACTTGTTTAAGTTTAAAATAGTTTATATGTGTTATTCCTTATTTGAAGAGAGGGGTCAAAAGGAAGGTAAATTCATCTTCAAAATGAGTTTTGCTTAAATTTAGGCTAAAAAATATTAACAATTTCTCACACTAATCAAGGAGTTTCCCATGTTGGTGCTTTGTAGTAATTTTATGTCTTAAAATTTTTACTTTCTTTTGAATACCTCTTTAGAGTACTTTCTTATTCTGATTGAGGCCAGTGGCATCTACCAGTAAATAAAAACATATTCATAATGAATTAGTACTTCCACAGTGAAGTTAGTTTGTGATGTGAATATGAAAAAAATACTCACTTAAATGGAAGGTATAGTTTCTTCTTAAATGTTGTTGACTTTTTTCTAAGATTGAATAGGAGTTGTCTGCCCTCTCATTTACCCCATTATACTTGGTTTCTGTGTTATTTCATTCAAAGTTTTCATAGTTCCCAGGAAACAGTAGGGGTAAAAAAGGGGGAGGGCAAGGGAGGAGAAAGTAATCCCTAAGAAAAGTGTTCATAGTGTAGAAAAGTTAAGAGTTGCTCAAAGTGTAAGATTGGGAAGGGGTCACTTTTGTTGGTTTTGCCTTTATCAAAATGGTATAAATCTGATTATTGTATTTGATCTGATTAAAGTCAGAATTTATTTTATCTGAGACTTCTCTATAATGAAATACTTAATTTTTTTTTTCTTAGAGAAAGTGGTTCTGTTGGATAATACTCTTCTTCAGGATAGTCTTTGTTGTTTATTGTGGATTTGATGAGGTTGTTGCCTAGAAGTAGCTGATATAAAACAAGAAAGAGGAGAGAATGGTATCTGCCGGTTATTTTGCCTGCTTATAACAAAATAAATCAATCTAACAGAAACAGAAATAAAAAATAAGTCATTCCCTATTTGAGGAAGAATAATAATACCTAATCCTATCAGTGGATGGTCTGGTCCAGAGCAAATGAGGTAACTTTTGTTGAATGGTTTCCTTATATGAAAAATGAACAAGACTGTGCTAAAAACTAAGGTTTCCTCCTACTCTAAACTTTTATAATACTAAAAAGGCCCAGTGCACAGCTTTGTGCACTGGTGGGGTCCCTTGGCCTGGCCTGTGGGGATCGGGGCCAAAACCAGCTCTCTGACATCTCCCAAGGGGTCCCAGATTGCAAGAGGGTGGTTCTCGGGTGACGCACCCCAGAATCAGGTTCCCTCCTCTCTGGTTCCTGTGTGTCACCCAAGAACCACAGCTGCCAAGTCACCGCAGCTCCACAGCTCCTGCATTGAGCATCTGCCCCCGGATGGTCATTGCACATCATAGCTACCAGTTGAACGGTCAGCAGCCACTTAGACATATATATATATATATATATATATATATATATATATATATATATATATGTTTAGTCCCCTCCCCCCCCCACACACACACACATATACATCTGTTTAGCCACACAATATAATATCTTGCTGTTTCTTTTTAAGGCCAAATTGTTGTATACTAACAACATAGCTATCCAGTGCTTTGATTTTTTTAGAGAAGTATCTTTATTACCTATATGAAGTCTCATTCTTGGAATCATAAACTTGCTTCTACACATTCTATACTCATTTCTCATATTCAGCATGACAAGAGAACTTGAAAAATAACATCACTTCTTAAAATGTCATCGCTTCTGAAATAGCTATCTATTACATTGCTAAATAACTTTGCTGTGGTCCCTGATAGTCAGATACTGCTTTTGACCTCTTTTTCCCTTGGTCCCTATTGAACATCACAAATCATGACATTCAACAAAGAAAATAAGGATGGACACCGAACTGCGGTGAACACTATGGTTCTGTTTCGGAGGACCTATAAGCAGTAGGATGTGCAAAGATAAAACATTATAATGGGTTTGTCTATTTGCTTTTATTCTTGAGAAACTGTAAAGGTTGATGTTTGGAGGGAGAGAGAGGAAGCACACAAGGTTTCTGTCTCAGAGGCTTTTATGTAGGTACCCTAGTCCTCCAGGTCACAGTGCCACCACCATCATAGGGAGGATTAGAAAAGGGTGACACCTTTCTCCTTAGACATCGCTTTCTGGTACCTATTTGTTCATCAAAGACAATGTTTAAGAGGAACCAAAGTGTGTTTTGAAGTGTATATACACATGTAATTTTGTTCATTTCTTCCCTCTTTTTCCTCTCTCTATACGCTGAACCTGTTGGAAGTGTGTAAAAACACAAATTCCTCCCCCTATGACCATGGTCCTACTCCGTCCTATTTATTTGTTCAGATAACAATTAAAACGATAAAAATTAAACCTGCTCTCTGAAAATTTAGAAATTGCCCTATGGACTAGATCTATAAACTCTGAGAGGAAAGGGTTAGTACTTCACTCAATTAATTTCAACACTCTTACCATATTTCTATATGACATTCCACTTGGACTGAAAGGTCAGTTACTCCAACTCTTCAATACTCAGTGGATCTTCAGAAAATATTTTGTCTAGCATGATTTCAGAAATGAATTAGCCTTTAGGAAAACTGCACCATGGCCTTTTTTTAAAGAGAAGGTGGTAACCAAAGGAAAAATCAAAATGTATTAATACTAATAACTATTACTTATTGAATACTCACCATATAGTAGGCATTCCTGGGCCCTTTATATCTACTATTTCTGAGTCTCATAGCAACGCTTGTATCGTCTCCATTTTAAGATATTTTCCCAGAGGTTTAGAAACTGGTTCGATATTTCAGAATTATATTTGAACACAAATTGAAGCCAAAGATTGTGCTCAATCAGGCCGCACTCCCTTTAAGACTTTTAGTCCGCTAATAAAGCATAGTCTACCCCCAACCATCACTATAAATAAATCTGCCTCAGATTACTGGGAATTATCTTTTCCAAACTGTTTCCTATATATGGGTCTAGTTCAACAAGCGACGTTTACTTGCTTATATGAGGATTCCTCTAGTTGGCTAAAGGATGGTGCTAATAAATACAGTTTATTTGATCTTTATATGATTTACACATTGAACCTCTCATTTCAGCCAACTATTTGCAATAAATGTCAATAAAAAGCATCAAATGAGCATGTAGAAGGATCATCTCAATTTTACCCTTAAGGATAGAGAGAAGACAAATTACTCTTTATAGATCTGCAATTTTATTTTCATTAGCCAAAAAACAAATGGTCATGTTAAATCAGTTGTAAATAAATCTTACCAATATTAGTGAGAGTTTTATCAACTTATCGCCACTTTTTCCTGCCATTTTACTCTTCCTATCTTGTTCATTTTCATATTTAATTACTATGTTTCCTCTTCTTTAACTCCCAACGGGATAAACTGAAATGACTCCCCTATTTGTAGGTAGACATTTTTTTCCATTACTCTAGGCCAGTGATTTTCAAACTTTAGTGTGATTCAGAATCACCTTCAGGGTTTGTTAAACCATAGATTGGTGACCGCCATCTCCAGCGTTTTGTTCCCTAGGCCAGGAAGGAGGGGTGGGGGAAAGACCAAAATTTTGCATTTCTGACATTCCCAGATGAACCAATGCAATTGATGTGGGCACCACGTTTAAGAACCACTGCTGTATGCTGATGTGATTTCACCTTAGCTACAAAAGATAGTGAAGGAGGAATATGGTTAAAACAACTGTAGCATCTTAGAAAGAAGATTCAGTGCTACTCATTCTGCCTTGAAAAGTTTATAAATCTTAATCAACATTTTTTATAAATTGACTAGAGTTTAAGTTAAATTTGTTTTTATCCTTTCACTATATTTAATAACTTTTCTTTGTTCTCTCTGTTTTTTTGGGTTTTTTTGACAGCTGTCTCGAGATAATTCTGATAGGAATGAATAATTAATTATGCATCTATATATGAAAAACTTAGCTTTCAAATACATGGAGACAAGCTTATTTTTAATTTATTAAATAACTCTGGGGTATAAATCTTAGTGAAGGAAATTGAATAATTTCTATACTCAAGAATTATTAATACAAATTTTAGTGAATATTAAATATTAGTACTTAAAGAGAACTCACATTTTGTGATGTCATGTTGCTCAGATAAGTCATAATTACTTAAATAGGCTAAGTAAACAGAAAATAAAGGCAAAAGCTTAAAATGCTGATTATCTCTTAAAATATATGTGGTAAATATACTGTTTTCTTTTTAAAAGCATATATTTTCAGCATCTTCCTGTGTCCTATCTATACATGCAGGATAGAGGAACTATATATATATATATATATATATATATATATATATATATATATATATATAAACTGCAGTGTTTTTATGTACTTTAAAAAATTAACAGTTGAACTCATTGACTTAAATTTAGAAATATTCTACCTGAATACTCATTGAGCATATTTTTTAAAAATTACTAATATATATAAAAATAACTATGTTTCCCAACTTGTAGACATTTCACAATTGTGTTGATCAAAATTAATAAAACCATATTTTTATGTAAATCTATTCAATTAATACATATGACTACAAATAACCTCTTAATAGCTGTCATTCTAGTAGATGACATCCTAAGAGAAATACTAAATTAATTCATTTCTAGAGTTTTGGCAGTTCTGTAAGTTCATTGACTTCTTTTTGTAACTACTACCCCTTCAATGATTAGTGCTTCAAAACAATGAATGAATTTCTTATTGTGAAAAAGATTAACTCCTGACATAACAGAGATAGTGACCAGCTCAAAAGAATCATTACAGATAGTGTAACTTTCTTTTAATTCTCTATTCTGTTTGTATTATTGCCACAACTTAAATTTTAGATTTTAAAAAAATCTAGATGTTACAATTTGAGTAAGGCTTCAGACAAAATAGAAATTTATGGCGGATTTGTAGATGTCAACTCAACATGAAAGCAAACTTTAAGAAACAGTGTTACCTCCCTGTTGCCAGAAGTGTTTAAGTCAGAGACTGGGCATGCACTTAATGTAGGATGCGAGAGGGAATTAATAAATCAGAAAAGAAAGCGATGTTATTACCTTGAAGATTCTTATCGACTCTGAGAAACAGGATTCTGAGGAATAATACTTGGAACACTTGTATTTAGAGTCTCTGCTAATTTACCAAGTTGAATAAAGAAGTGTGAATTCAATTTTTCTAGTATTATTCTGAAAACGTTTTAAAGACTTTTTTTCTTTCCACCCCTTGTTAATGAAAAATAATATAAGAAACAGTCTTTAAAATTTCATGAGCTTAACTAATTAAATGAATTAGTTAAGATAGATTTTATGAAATTAGCTTTTCTAATTTTTATGAGAAAATTTTCACTTTTAATCATCTTTTAGCAACAATTATTAAAAGGAATATATTTATATTGCTACTCAAAAGTAGCTGTTAAGGGTTTATTTGGAAAGACATGATAATACAGAAAATTGGAAAATCAAATAATTGGATATTAGCGAAGAATGCTTATCCTTATAAAAATCCAGGTTAATTTCTAGTTAAAGGTTAAAGCAATAAAATATTTTAATTATTTCTTTTTTTCTTGCACTATTAATTTAACTTAAGATGGAAAAAACCAACATAGTTAGCTAATTTCATATTAAATTTTCTGTAATTGAAAATAGGTTTCCAAATGAGTTGATTATTGCTGCAAATAACATGTGTGATTCCTGGAGACTTTCAGGCTCTGTTAAGGATAGACAGACAGTTGTAGCAATGATATGTAAATTCAGGAATCTAGTATGAACCAATATGAAACTCAGTTCTCACTTGGAGGGTCCTCTTTTTCTTGTCACTTCTTCCAAAAAGCTGTGTTTTTTGTTTTTTTCTAGTACTGTAACATTTCTAAATTTCTAGTGGATAAATAATACCTTGTAGAGAGGGACCTAAGTTGAAATATATTTCACCAAAGTCTATACACTATGTCTGTATTACACATTCCTAAATATTTGGCTAAGTAAATTTTACTGTGCACAAATATGATGTGTGAGTGTGTGTGTGTGTAAATTATAAAGAGAACCCAGTCCTTTTCCATCCCTTCCCTGCCCATAGAGAAGTTACTACACTTGTTACTATAATTGATTGACTGCCTTCACGTGCTATATTGAGAATTTGAAATCTGCATCCAGAAGGAAAGAGAGAGAAACAGCATTAGTGCCAAGTATTTGCTATTTGTCATCCCTGCTTTAGAGCTGTAAAGTTCTCATGGTAGCTCTAAAAATTTTTATCTCAGCCCAACCGCTGGCTCTTGCAGCAGAAACTACCATTTGATTCACCTCGGAATGTGTCTCTTCTGATACTTCAAAGAGATTTCTTTACTCCAACAGGCCCTCCTTTAAAACAGCAGAGAATCTTCAGTGCACCCCTGAAGAACTCAAAGCCTCATGGCTTTGATGATGTCATCAAGAACGCCCCTAAGCATTAAACTCCATATATTTCTCCAATGAGTTCTATCTAACCTTCCACTACAATGACAGCAGTTTTTCCCTTGGAAATGTAGAGTGGTCGTTCACAAGTACTGGTGCACATCGTGTATTACAAATGTAAGTTCTGGATCCCATCACCTGAGATTCCCATTTGGTTAATCCAGAGTGGGGTTCAGAAATTGCTGTTTTGTGATGCAAGTGGTCTGCTCGCCATTCTTTGTCAGGGACTTAGACTTGCAGCCTTTTGTGGATATCATTTTTTCAACTGGAATTGTTTAGGTTTGAATACTGTCAGCCATAAGTAGCACCATGGGAAAAGTGAGTTTTTATACAATTAAATAAAACCTAGGGCTCACTTTAAACACAGAGAAGCTAAATACATAAATGCAAGTATTTAAGGTTTTGCACTATCGTTTTGGCTAGCTTCCTGGGCAATAGTCACAGGAATGCTAGTTTCTCCCCCCACGTCCTAAACTCAAATTCGAACTATTTGACATTTAACCATTGATTATATGCTCCCCAAATTTCCCAATCAAAACATTCTGAGTCTTTCCAGCCTGAAATGTTATTTTCATAGGTTATTTATCGTTCGTTTTCTCACAAGTTGACCCTCTAAATCTCAAATTACTTTCTCAATCATTAAAAAAAAAAAGATATCTACTTACAGTTTATTGAGTGTAGAAAAGATATCCTTAGTCAATCTGAATACCTTACTCTCTGATCTTGTTTGAATTTTTTTAGTTGTGGTTAAAAAAGAAGCACACATAATGTAATTTACCATAGTAACTATTTCTGATTATATTAACCCTTCTTAACTATTTCTAAGTATTTTGTTAAGTATATGCACCTTGTTGTACAACCCTCTCCAGAACTTTCTTTTTATCTTACAAAACTCAAACTGTGTCATTCCCTGACAACCACCATTCTACTTTTCAGCCTTTTTTCTTTTTTAACAAGCAAGATATTTGCTTAGCCCTTCTCCTATAATTAATGGGTTTATAGTTATTGCCACTTAGCTATCCAAGTATAATCCTTATAGTATTCTTATTCTGTATTGTTGTAATTCTCACATGTAAAAAGGTTTACAGTTAAAGGCAATTGTACTTAGGTTAAGAGATTTTTTTTTTTATAGTCTTTGGGTGTCTGCAAATATAGGATATTTTATCCTGGAATCTTTCCACTGATTTACAGGGAAAGTTAACCCTTGATTTCCCATGAGACTTAGAGGACTCCAGAGGAATATTTTGTGTTTGTTTGTTTGTTTATTTCAAGTTTGAGGTTAGAGTTACCAGGACAATTAGGCATAAAGCCTGGAATATCTGTATATTTTTGTTATAAACATTCTAGGGTTGTTTCCACATTACTTATGTAGCAGATTGGAAATTTTTCTGGAATTAGACAGTGTTATTGTTTAATAAATGATTTTTAAGTCTAGGCTTAGTACAATATAACACTGTATCCTTTCAAGTAACTTCATTAGAAACATAATTGGGGAGGAAATAGGCATAAATAAGAGTGCATTTCAGCAAATGGAGTGTTTCAAATGTTATTTTCAAAATCATTAACAGTAAGAAAAACAACAAGCCAAGACACATTCTTCAAACTCTTATTTTTTCAAAAGCGGAGAAAGTGTCTTCTATAATTAAATTTTTTAGTGAAGTTTGAAATCCTGCAAGCAATATCCATGTTACTAACCAGAAATGCAGTAATTATGAGCATTTTGACGTAGAAAAGATCTACCTTTTCTTGGCCTAAATTATCTTGGAACGAACACAAAAACTAGTTGATTATGATTCTTAGATAATGATAACTGAATCTTTCTTCACTTTATGAATACAATTTATAGTATCAATGTATTATGTTTTTTTCAGACAAATACAACTTGCGTAGAGCAATTCCGTAAGTTTTGTAGCCCCTATATTTTTCTTTAATGATCTGCAACATATGGATAGTAGTATTTACTTCAAAAAAGTTCTTTACAATTGAGTCTCATAATTCCTTTGATTTCCATTATAAAATTAGGAATGTGTTCTTGGTAAGGAGAAAAAGATTTTGAATGGAAAAATTTAGTGAAAGAGTTGTGGTATATCTGGTTCAGTAACATACTAAGCAATTCTTTTCTTTGCAGAACTACCATCACTATCTAAGATTTCTCTTCTTTGCTCCCTATTATGATTCTTAAATCACAGAAATTCAGTTAGCCATGCAGTCCTCCAGACACACACTCCCAGCCTAGAACTTAACCTCTCCTCTGTAATGTCTAGCATAAACTAGGCACTAATATTTTGCCAGTAGAAACTTTTTAATATAGTACACCCAGCCTGAAAATTTCCCCGAGTTCTGAGCCTATTTTTTGGACAATCATTTACCTACTTTATCAATTATAATATTAAATTTACTTAGAATAAAGGATGCCTGTTTGATTTATGACTGAAGCTAGTTTGCATTATTATGCTTCAAGTATTAAACTATTCCTATTTAAGGGATCCTTTGGGTCATTAGGTAACTATATGTGATTTGGTTTGTTAATCACCATTTGTTGTTTGACTCTTAAAAAAAAAAAAAGACCCAAATATTAAGTTTAATACCAAGCTGGGATTCAAGCAATACCTTCCGTGAAGGTGATTTGGTTCTGATTTGAGACATAGTACAGAAAATCTGTGTTATATTTGGTGGAAATTTTTTTTATGTTTTACGTGGGAAATTTTTAGGTAAACACAAAACTTGATTCTTACATTGGAATTTCAACAGTTTAATTCTAAATAACAACTTCGTTTTAATACTTTTGTTACAAAATAACTATGAAATGAATGTGGATGCTAAATTACTTGCTATATGTGTCTCCTAATTGATAAAACCAACACAATTTTAGTTGTGGATTATTTGGACTATTGCATCAAGCACTCATGGCGTTTAAAGCATCTCCCTCTGCCTCCTGGCATACGGACAGCGGTGTGGGATAGAGGTAGCGGCCCTGTGATATTATCGTTGGGAAACCCTGGTTCTGTGCTTTCCAGAGGGGCTTGCAACCAGTCACAGAACCTCTGAGGGGCCCGATTTGCTTACCCAACACATTGCAGGGATTGGATCAGAACAGATGATCCCTCTGAACCCTTTCACTCTGTAGCCCTAGAGTCAGAGAAACCTCTTTCTAAAGTTACCTTGGACATCTTTCTCATTTCCCCCCACGCCTTCTTTGTTTCATCTGGCATTTATTGACCATCCTTTCCTCCTCAGCATCCTTCGGATTTCGTAATGGTTGTTTCTCTAAAGGTTTCCATGCACTTTTGCTCTAAGTTGCTCAGATCCCTCTTCACCCTGCCACTTAATTTTTTCTCTCTCTTTGGCCCTGTACACAAAGCTCGAAACAGGCCGTTCTTCCAGTCCCAAAGGTTGTTTTTAAGACGGTCTAAAACCTGATTAAATGTATTTAAAAGTTTAAGCTGAGTTTCCCATATAAATTCCTATCATCTTAACTTGAATGTCAGCTTACTCAAGAGACTGCCTTTTCCCCGTTTATGTTCCTCTCCATACCTAGCACCGTGCTGGTGACTGAAATAATCTCTCTTTACTGAAAAACTGATCCTGTGCTCATTTTGCCTGAGAAATCTTGTTTCTTCGGGATCACAGTAACTTAACAGACAAATCAAAATGGTGACAAGTGGGAATGAAAGTGGTAATTTTAAAACCTGGTAAGAAATACTATGTCCCTTTATTTCAAAGAATGACTCACATATTAGGGTGTGGTAGAATATAGGATCTTTGGTTTGCTGAACATCCTGAATTTTACTTCAAAAAATATCCTTTCCCTTGCTTTATAGATAAATGATCCTCTTCCGTTTACTCTGTGGTTACTCTGTGCCAGGCCCTGTGCTGAGGAATAGAATCACAATAATTTATAAAATTAAAACATTCCATTGCCATTAGCTTTAAGTGTGCCTTGTCTAAAATTATCTGATTCAAAGCAGCTGTTGTAGCTTAATCAAACTGTCTTTTTTTTTTATTCAACAGATATAATCTGATTATCTGCCACGTGTCAGGCAGTGTGTTGGTGTGTATGAGAAGTGTGTTTGATGCTATCTGTTATAAAATGCTGCGTGTTACTCTAGCTTGAACAATTTATCCTTTAAATATGAGGGATTATCTACATTCTGTTATGCTGCTCGAAATCTATTTCGTTGATGCAAATTTAGAGAACTACGGTGATACTATCTTAAACAATAAGCCAGTCTTCCCCATGCCAAATCTCTTTTGATGTCCTAGGGTGGAAATAATAATCGGTTTCATCTCGTGTGACTACTGTGTTCAAGCTGAGATGACTTCCTGAGCTCTAGGTTGGAGATGATTGGGAAACCCCATGCAGGCTCATCATAAAGGGCTGCTGTGATTTCCGTGTGAGCGTGGGGAGAGGATGAGGAATGCAAGGAGAGAGACAGTTAATATCACATACTTGCCCTTCCTTCCCTAGACTTTTATATTCATCCTTACTTTGATTTAGTTCGCTCTCATCACCCATAAAATACCTTCACAAACTCCTTTTCTGTCCATGTGTGTTTTACAAAACTCCATCGGTGTTCTCAGCTATGAATATTTCACCCATGTTTTAACCAGAAGAAATAAGCCTGATTCTACCGTGACTGTAAAACAGCTATCATAATAATTTTCACTGCAGATACATTGCAATGAAGAGCCAATAATGGATAAATTCAATTACTTACTGTTGCAAAAGATTCATATGTCCTAAAGATTTTTCCATAACTGGCCATTAATTCTGAAATATTTTGTAATTAAATTAAGTGTAAGAAAGAATATGGAGGGGGGAGAATATGGAATTTTAAACTATAATAATCCTTTACAGACAGCCCTGTGGTCACATCAGACTCGACGTACATAGTTTCATGGTTACGTCAGACTCGACATACATAGTTTCATGGTTACGTCGCCATTTCCCATTTATTTATAAATCCAAAAAACGGGTCCGACATTTCCACATAGGTACATATGTGCTTTATGCTTTTTGTTATTTATTTACCATAAGATCAGAGGTTATCTTTCTTTTAAATTTTTTTTACTGTTTCACTTCAGTACTATTGTGTATGTATTCCATGTGAGTGACGTAGGTGCTTATGTAGTTGGGTTCTGACTTACAGAGAAAATCGCATCACGTCATGCTGTAGGAACCTGAGGACCTACTGTATAATAAAAGGCTAATATGCAAATCAACCGAATGGCAGAGCAACTGGTCGCTATGATGCGTACTGACTAGCAGGGGGCAGATGCTCAACATAGGAGCTGCCCCCTGGTGGTCAGTGCACCCCCACAGAAAGAGTGCCAATTATCCAGAAGCCGGGTTCATGGCTGGCAAGAGCAGCAGCGGTGGCAGGAGCCTCCCCCCTTCTCCCCAGCAGTGCTAAGGATGTCTGACTGATGGGGAGCGGGCCTAAGCCATCAGTTGGACATCCCTCAAGAGCTCCCGGACCGCGAGAGGGCACAGGCTGGGCTGAGGGATCTCCCGAGTGCATGAATTACGTGCACTGAGCCTCTAGTTTACATATCATTTCATATATTTCAAAATTCTTTCACATACTGCATCTCATTCTGATGAAAATACTGTAGAGTTAGGTTAGTTTAGTTCAGTATCATTAACCTCATTTAACAGATGGAGAAAGCCGTGCCAGGCAGGCTAAATGACTTACTGAGACCATCAAATGCCAAGGTTTATAGAGAGCCCACCACTCATTGAAACCTTCATAATAACACTATAGAAATTTTAAATGATAAATTTTAAATCAATTTGGTACAATTAAGCATGTTTTATAGCTCATTTAAGTAGTTTCTTTTTAAATGTATTCTACATATTTTCCTGTTTTTGTCACATCTCTAGGCTCAATTCTGCACTCCACTATCGAGTTGAGCCCTGGCAGAAGGCGTATCAAGTCATTATATTGGTATTTGATGTACACAAAATCCACTTGCCTAGATTCAGCCTCTTCCCCTGAAATCCCTGAGTCTTTCATCCCTCTCTATCATTTAGTCTTACTGCCTGAACTTTCCAGTACTGGATCCTAATGACTAGAATGCAGATAAATTCCTTCCTGTCCTGTTGAACTAGGTCTTGCCCTGGCACCTACATTGCAGGGTAGCCTTCAAACATAAACGTTATTTAGAAAATTGTATACATGAACCATCACACAGCTAACCATCCTATTAATTACTCACGTTTTTATTGTTCACTCTAGAGAAGCAAACAATGTCCTTTAATGTCATTAATTGAGTCTTTAAAAGGAAAATTTTATAGCCAAAAATATAGATTGCCTTGTTTTAAAATTTTTATCAATTTATGCTTATGTGATTTTTATGTCACCATAGCAGAAGCAGCAATAATGACATGTAGCTTAAGGGTTTCAGAGCAATGCTTTTTTTTTTTTTTTTTTTTGCTAATTAAGTATGTGCCTGTGCTTTTTCTTTTCAAAACATACTGAATTTTTAATATGCAGTAAGAAGCCAATATGTGAGGTAGGAGATGGCAATTTGAGGGGAATGAAAACATTCATTCATTTATTCAATAAAAAGTTATTGAGTTTCCTGCTTTAGGTCAGGCATTGTGCTAGGGAAATTGCTTCCTTTTTTTCTTTTTTTCTTTTTTCCTCTGATCTCAAGTGGAGATGATGATTAATAGTAAAATCATATATTTTAAATGTTTTAGTATGAAATGTGCATTTAAAACAGCATAAATTTTTGGTGGTTTGAATTAAAATTACACAAAGAAATAAATTGGAGAAATAATTATCTGACTTTTGATTGCAGTTTTAATTGTGCCCATGAATACTTATCATTCCAGGATATTACTGTTTTCTTCTCAGACCAATAGACTATTTTTTTACTTTTTTATTTCTAGAATTGTCAGATAGTGCTACAAGGTTATTTCTACAGGAGATTGGGAACTCATGAGATATTTTGATTTTGCATGTAACTTTTAAAGCTGATTAACACATGGCCCCTTGGGTTTGAAATGGTGAGGTAATCATACATTTAGGCCCAATTACTGGCATTCGCAATGGTTTTAAAATGTGATATAATATATATACTTGGTTATGCACCAAGCAGCATAAGGTAAAATCTTGTTTCCGACCTACCTACATGTTTTAAGTTAATTAGTCTCCTTGCCATACTACTTAACTCCATCAGTATTGACTCATCCTTGGAGAACCAAAAAAAAAAAGAATGAAGGCCATTCAGCCATGATCACTTTGAAGTAGCATTTGAACCAAGTTTTTATTGATTTTCATGGCTTTAGAAACTAGTATTTTCAAATAACAAATCTGACTGGGAAAACCTTTTCTATCCTAAGGTACCTTTTAAACATAAGATGTTTTAGGTCCCTTCTTAGAACTGATACAGTTAGTATGATCCATAAAAGAATCTGTCTTCTTTTTCCTTCAGTAACAAAAACCTGTTTTGGTTCAGTAACCAGATATAAATTATCTGTCCTCTGTACACTATTAGTCATGATTCCCATTCTAGGATGTGCTGCTCTCAAGATGATAATGTGCAGAGAGAAGTTTTGAAATGCAAAGAAAAATGCCATTCAACCTCTGATGCTTCAGCAACAATATTGTGTTTAGCGGTAATACTTTTTTAACATTTTTATTAAGGTATAATTTACATAAAGTGAAATACTCAGATACTTTTAATATGCCATTGGTGACTTTGATGAATATCAATACAGAACATTTTTCTCACCCCAGAAAACTCCCATGACCCTCTTCCCAGTAAACACTCCCACAGGCCCCCTCCCTTCTCCCGATCCTGCCTTCCAAAAGCAATCACTGACCTTATTTCTGTTGCCACAGATTAGTTAGTTTTGTCTATTCTGGAATTTCATATTCATTAACAGGTACTTTTTGTATTTTACTTTTCTCACTCAGCTTAATCGTTTTAAGATCATCCACATTGTTTAGTTTATCAGTACATAGTACCTTTTTATGGCCGATATATTTTTAAAACAGGCAAGAACCTGAGTATATTGACACCTACTACTATTAAAATCATGGCAGCAAACTTGTAGTCCTAATGGAGGGAGCAAAATAACCTCTACTATTAATGTTAAATGATAGTACTAACATTCAAACAACTCACCCACCTAAATGCTATCTGCATCATGAGGTACTGTTTAGGTGAACTCTAAACTACTCTGTTAAAACAGAGATGCTGGGCAGATGTATCAAATCATCCCTTTAATGTGACCTGCTTTAGTGTAGAATTTATCCTAAGTCTTATTTCTTACAAAAAGGCAGTTACATTTGAATTACCAACAGAATCTCATTACTATAATTTAATCTGCAGGAGGACTTGCAGTGCTACCATTCTAAACTTCGAGGATGTATGTTCTAAACTATAAAGATGATTAACTACTTTTGAGCAATATGCAAAACTTCTCTAAGCCATTTGTCATCGTTTTAGTTGTAGTAATTAATTTTCATTAACTGCCCATAATGTTTGTTGCCATGTGGAAAAAGGAGACCATGGTCCTTGTTCCCATCTGAGTGTGAGTAATGATGCCAGTTTAGAAGGTGTGCGCCTGATGTTTAGTGAGTGCGTGCTGCTTGAAGCGTTTTGAACAGTCCGAGCTTATCATAAATGAAAGCTGATAGTAAATCATCTTTTCTCCTATGCATTGATGGTCCTGGCTAATAAAAATTAGATTTTTGCTCCCTAGTTTTTGAATTAATAATGTTTGTGTTGCTTCTCAGTCAACATGTTCTAGTTAATAGACCTGTTTTTGTTAACATGTATAGCAATTTAAGTTAGAGATTCAAACTTCATAGCATAGCCATTTGTTTTCCGACCGATATGTTTAAAACCAGAACTCTAATTTTTATAAGAAACTAAAGGCCCAGTGCACAAATTTGCGCACGAGTGGAGTCCCTCTGGGTGGCCTGCAAGTATCGGGCCAAAATCCACAATCCAATGCCGCCTGCAGCTCCTACCTGCCACTCCCACTCATCCTGGCCCCACTGTGCCTGCCGTGGGCTCGCACCCATTCAGTCCTGATTGGGAGAGGCTTGCACTGCCCCCTGGTAGCCAGTGCACGTCACAGTGACTGGTCAACTAGTTGACAGCCCGCTGGTTGGCAGTGCACGTCATAGCAAGTGGTTGAGCAACCTTAGCATACATTAGGATATTATGCTTTTTTTATTTCTTTTATTTAAGACGTTTATTAACAGGTGCTTGCAGTTTGTTGACTTTTTTTAAAAAAAATCAAGCTGTAAACTTTTATTACAAATTAAAAATGAGGTTTTTAAAAATCTCTACTTGACCAAATATGAAACAATTTAAAAACCTTTAAAGGTGTATTGAGAAAAATCAGGCTTCTTTTTTTTTCTTAAAAAACACGTTTGTCATTACCAAAAAGAGATGTTTTTAGGTAAAAATAATAAAAACCCCATGCTGCATAGATAATGCAGATAGTTCTAGTTATATGGTCAACGGGCAAAAAGCAAGCACTTAAGGTCTTCAGCTCCCATCTTTTGTTCATTTTGTATTGCTGGAATTTCATCTTTCTTCTTGTTGGATGACTAAACCAGATGATGGTAAAGATGGTCAGCCGGCATTTTTTCCTCAGCCCCGCCCTGCTCAGCCTCGGGAGTGGACGAATTCTCAGCTGGTGGATATTACCCTTTGATTGGTTGTTCAGTTGTTCTGCTGTTCAGTCTATTTGCATATTACCTTTTTATTATATAGGGCTAGAGGCCCGGCACGTGAAATTTATGCATGGGTACAATCCCTGGGCCTGGCGTGCAATCAGGGCCATCTTTGCCAACTGCCCATAGCTGGCTCTGTCTTCCACTACCACCCACCCCCGTTCCCCATTCGCCATTGGATGATAAGTGCCTGATGGCTGGGGGAAGTGACTGAGAGGTTGGCTATTCCCGCCCACTCTCCGGCCCCACCCCCACAGCGGGTGGCCATCAGGCTAATGGAGCAACCAGCCAGGGAAAGGGTCCAAGAGGGGTCAGTGCACCTCATAGTAACTGATCTCCCGGTCATTCTAGTCATTCTGCTGTTAAGGTCAATTTGCATATTATCCTTTTATTATATAAGATAGTGTTCCCTTCCCGTCTTTGAAATTGGAAATGAGACTTTAAATGTAAGGCCTGTTCTTTAGGGCATACATTCATATGAAGTAGTAGGAGTAGGAGCAAATTCCAAGCTACTAATTTTGCTGGCAGTGTAAAGTATGCTAATATCCACATTATATTGATATAATTTAAGTAGATGTATTCAGGAATTAAAAAGCTTTACATAGCCTGGTTGCAAAAGGAGAAGTAATCATTTAAAGTCAATTTTTAATATTAACAACTGTTCAAAGGTTCGAAAGTTGTTTAGTTTAACTATTGTTAAAAAATAAAATAAACTTTGAATACTGTACAGATCCCCATCTTATCAGAGAAGGAACCAATTAGCACGGTATAGAATTTTAGAATTCCAAGAGACTTGACATAATCTGGTTTAACCTCAGCAGTCACCTAGTCACTAAATCACTATCTTTACAACTATCCCACCTTTTCTGCACTAATTTCCAAGAAATTTAAGAGCCACTGGTTCCCAATTCCTTTTGCTGGATATGTGTAACTGTCTTTTCATTTCCTTCTGACATTCTGTGATTGAAACTGTGAGAATTATTTCTTTGATTCTTTATGCCTGAGTTAGCTTAAACAATGTATAGCTTATCATATGCAGAAGCATAACTATTTTTAAATTTAATAAATCTTTATTGTTCAGATTATTACAGTTGTTCCTCTTTCCCTACCCCATACTTCCCCTCCACCCAGCTCCTACCCTCTCTCTGCCCTTACCTCCCCTGCCATTGTCATTATACATAGTGTATGATTTTTGTCCAGTCTCTCCCTGTACACCCTTCACCCCTTTCCCCTTGAGAATTGTCAGTCCATTCTCTTTCTATGCCCCTGATTCTATTATATTCACCAGTTTATTCTGTTGATCAGATTTTTAATTCACTTGATTTTTAAATTCATTTGTTGATAAATATGTATTTGTTGCTCCTAATTTTTATCTTTATCTTTTTCTTCTTCTTCCTCTTCTTAAAGAGTATCTTTCAGCATTTCATATAATACTGTTTTGGTAGTAATTAACTCCTTTAATTTTTTCTTATCTGTGAATCTCTTTATCTGACCTTCAATTCTGAATGACAACTTTGCTAAGTAGAGTAATCTTGGTTACTTTGAATATTTCTTGCCACTCCCATCTGGCCTGCATAGTTTCTGTTGAAAAATCAGCTGACAATCGTTATTAGGTAATGAACTGTTTTTCTCTTGCTGCTTTTAATATTATCTCTTTGTCTTTTGCTCTTGGTATTTTAATTATGATGTGTCTTGGTGTGGTTCTCTTTGGATTCCTTTTTTGGGGTTCTGTGCACTTCTTGGACTTGTAAGTCTATTTCTTTCACCAGGTGGGGGAAGTTTTCAGTCATTATTTCTTTAAATAGGTTTTCAGTATCTTGCTCTCTCTCTTCTTCTAGCACCCCCATAATTCTGATTTTGGTACATTTGAATTTGTCCCAGAGGCTCCTTACACTATCTTCACTTTTTTTCCTTTTTTTCTTTTTTCTTTTCCAGTGGAGTGTTTTTTGCTTCTTTGTATTTCAAATCTTTGACTTGATTCTTGCATTTCTCTAGTCTGTTGTTAGGTTTTTGTATAATATTTTTCATTTCAGTCAGTGTATGTTTAATTTCTAGTTGGTTCTTTTTCATCTCCTCTTGGGTCTTGCTAAATTTATCCATCTTTTCTAGGAAATTCTTAAGAAAACCTTATAACCATGGTTTTGAACTCTATATCCATTCATTTGTTTTCCTCCATTTCTTACATTTGTGATCTGTTCCTTTGTTTCCACATTTTCGCTGCTTCCCTGACTTGGTAGAGTAGCTTTGTGTGCTAGGTGTCCCATATGACCCAGTAGCTCCACCTCCCCAAGTTACCTGAGGTGGACATTCTTGGTGCACCCCTTTGTGGACTGTGTGTACAGCCTTGTTATATTTAAGACTTGATTGTTGTTGGTATTACTGGGGGGAATTGACCTCCAAGCCAATTGGTTGTGAGGACCAGCTGGGTCTACACAGGAACTCTTCTGTGTTAGAGTCAGCCTTATGATACAAGACTTGCAAGATTGCAAAAGCCTCTGTGTTTGGCTTGGATGGGGCAGAGTCTCAGGACTGAGCAGACAACCTTGGCTTCCTGTCAGCCCTGTCCTACTTGACCCCTAGGTCTCAGTGTCCCTCATTAATCATCGCAGCCCTCTCTGTGTGCACTCATGCTCGCATACCTCCAGAGCTCTGCCTTTTGTGTTTCCCCTGAGTTTCTGTGCACTCTGGAGATCCATATGAGTTTGGGTCCCCAGGGTCTCGCCCAAAACTGGGGTTCAGTGCAGTTGGAAGTGAATTTCAGCACAGTTTGGAGGTTCTGTTTTCCTCCCACTAGAGAAAGCCAGCAGCACAGTTAGCAGTCAGTTCTATCTGCATGCACTTGCACACGCCTCCAGACCTCTACCTTCCGTGGCTCCTCTAAGTTTCCATGTATTCCTCCCTTTTCACAACAGTCCAGACTCCTCCCCATAAGAGTCTCACCCAGAACTGGGGGTCAGTGCAATCGGGAGTTTCTGTCTCCCTCCCGCAAGAGGAAGCCAGCCAGGCACTCCGCCGCCCATGCTCTCCATGCACCTGTCTCCGTAACCTCAGTTTTTTGCAGCTCCTCTGAGTCTCTGTAAGCCCCTCTCTTTCCTTCTAGGTGTAGAATTTCCACTCAGCCAGCTTTCCTGTGGTTCTGGATAATGTCTGTTCTATCTTTTAGCTGTAGTTTTGAAATTGTTGTGTGAGGCAGCAGTTTAAGTGTTCACCTAAGCCGCCATCTTGGTTTCTCTCAGAAGCATAACTTTTAATTTATTCGTTTTTAATAATATATTTTTATTGGTGGTAGTATTACAGCTATCTCCAATTTTTCTCCTCCCATTCCTCCCTCCTCCAAGCCACTACTCACATCCCCATGTCTTCACCACCTTATTGCCAGTGTCCATGGGCTATGCACCTAAGTATATACATTCTCTGGTTTATCTCTTCTTGTCTCCCTAACACAGCACATAGAGGAATATCAGTCTGTTCCATACCTTCCTGCTTTGGGTCTTATTTTATTGGTCAATTTCTTTTGTTCATTTGATTCCACGAATAAGTGAGATCATGTGATATTAGGAAAGGTGATTTAGAAATAGTTGTACTAACAGCCAATCATATCGTTGGTGCTTTGGAGGACACATACCCTATGGGCTTTGCCATCATGATTTGAGAGTAACACTGCCCTATTGTGTAGGATGAGTAAGACTACCTACTCTGTTGTCATGGAGAAACGAGAGTAGACAAGCACAGCTTTTCAGCTGTGGAGAAGTAATAGTGAGGGGCAAGTATGTTGAGATTCTTTATTTTCTCAATCCCATTTCTTCTTTATTAAATCAACATATTTATTTTGCATACAGCATGAATTAAGCACTCTGCTGAGTCTGGATATACAGCAGGCAACACGATCTAGTCTTTGGCCCCAGGGAACATGTGGTATAGATTCATAGCATAGGGCAATGCTAAATACCTGCCTACAGGGCAGAGAACATACATATGATCTTTTAAAACCCTGTGTAGCTCCACCACTGCACAAGCAATTTATTAATTTTGCCTTCCTTGTAGCAATGCAATGAGAAATAACTGTTATAATTAATTGCAGGACATTTTGGAAATGAAACGTGCTGTAAAAGAGCTGAATAATAGGAAACAAGATTAAATGTTATTGTAGGAATGAACGATTCTCATAGGTATGTTCAGTATTTATGTCATCACTATAGGACTACTACCAGGGAAAAACTAAATTAGGTAAATACAATTGCCTACCTTTTGCAAAGTCAAGAAAATATCTGTGTATGAACAAGAGAGATTGTGGAATCTTATATTATTTTGGGTATTACATGAGCTAACTCAGGTTGGCATATCATATGTAGTGTGTAGTTTCCACATGTCTGCATTTCCGTGTTTATTTGAAGTAATTCTCTAACAATTTTTAAATGCTACCCCTATCCAAGACTATTACGTACCAACAAGGGGTTCTATTCTAATACTCAGAAACTGTAAGAAGGTTTGTTAAGTTATATAGAATGAATATATAACATTTCTGTGAATATATAACAAGTATTCTGGGTTTGGGGGAGTTGTTATGAATGCTTTATCATGCCTGACCACTTCTGATTTTACTTATGTTTTTTAATTCTCTCAGAGGACTAAGATACCAATTTATATGCCATTTCACATCTTCAGAAGATGAAGAATTTATGGACTTGAGTATCTCTTTTATATCCTTTTATATAATCATTCTTTCTATCCAAGATTGAGATTCTCAAACTATTGAAAAAGGAAGGGGTTCTTCTTTTGATAGTCATTTAATGTTCCATGATGGTGAACTACTCCTAAATTTAACATTAGCACTTTTATATTTTTACCAGCATTTTCACCCTAATCAAATGAGGTACTGCAACACAATGTTTAGCCTGTGGCATAATAGGAGACAGGTGTTCTGTCATTGAGAATCATGATCTTATATTCTCTCTTTCCTCTAAAGAATATTATTTGGGGAGGAGGGGTCCTCAGATTATAATGACACACATCTCTAGTTCAACTTCATCACACTCAAACAACAACAAAATATTTAAAATTTAACTTTATATGCATTCCATTTAATTTTTAAATATATAGTAATAGAATTATTACTTGGTAAAAAGATCTTAGTTTTTATTGTCTTCCCCTGACTTAAGTTTATTGATATGAAGAACTTTCACATACTTGTTTATTATTTTACTAGTGGTCCAGTGCATGAAATTCATACACGGGTGGGGAGGGTCGCCTGGCCTGCATCCTTTCCAATCTGGGACCACTGGCTCCTAACCATTCCCCTGCTGCCTACCTGATCACCTCTAAGCACTCTGTCTGCCAGCCTGCTTGCCCCAGCTGGCCCACCTCTTGCTGACCTGCTCACCCCTAACTGCCGCCACCAGCCTTCTTGCCCCAACTGTCTCCCTTTGCTGGCCTGCTTACCCTCAACTGCCCCCCTGTGCCAGCCTGTTCACCCCCAACTGCCCTCCCCTCCTGGCCTAATTGCCCCTAGCCGCCTCTGCTTCAGCCCTGCCACCATGGCTTTGTCTGGAAGGATGTACAAAAGGTTTCTCAATCTAATTAGTATATGACCCTTTTATTAGTATAGATTTGTTCTATATATTGGTACTTTGATTTCTAATGTCATTTTGTTCTTATTATATTATTTCTATACATTTCCATTTATTCCTTCTTTTTTAGAATAGAGACAGAAGCATTAAAATTAATAGCCAATGCATCAAACATTCAGATGCTTAATGGGAATGAGTTTGAAAACTCAGTGTTTAATACTGTTCTCAAAACTCAGTTATTACATGTATTGTGGCTTCAATGATTAAAGAGAGTAAGTATAATAAGTAGTCAGAATAAAAAAGGATAAGTAAACCAATATGTTTTTTTTTAAAAAAACAAAACATATATCTGTGGATTGCATGGCAGAGTATTGCTAAAATTTACCTAAATAAACTCCTGTGATGTTTTTAGATTTTATGGCAATGCTTTGGCTAGACTTGGATTTGAATCTCATCATGACCAAGTTTCTAACTGTTATTTTTTAAAATACACTATACTGTATTTAGGAAGTTAAAATTCGTCGTCCTGGTTATATTTGTGCCAAGTTTGTGTGAAACTATACTATACTATTATGAAAAAGATAAAACTTTATGTGTACTTATATTTTTAAAAGTAGCATTGTGTGCATTAAAAAAAAAAAGTAACTTGTGGCACTTTGGTAAAGGAATGTGCAATTAGAAAAGTTTATGCCATTTAAAATTGTTTTAGTTCCCAGGAATTGCCTGTATCAGGCTTTAAATTCAAAACCAAAACCAATTTTAAGACTAGCACTTTTTTCCTACTGGTAGTTGCCCTCTTTTTCTCATTATGCGGAACATTTCATTTAAACCATTCTTTGCAGTGGGTTTTAACTTTCCTCCTTCGTCCTAACCTCAAAACTCTTTAATTTAAGGAAACATTTTAAATTAATCCAATGGTAATTAGCAAAGCATTTTAAGTATCATAGCTATTTAATCTTGTGCCTCACGTTAGTAAGTTCCTGAAATATAATATTCAAACATTCTAATTCGTTTTTATTGGTCATAACCAATTAAGTAAGTTGATGTCCATAAAATAGTAATTTATCTTAAAATCTGAAGCTACCCGCACAACTACGTACACAGCTGTGCTTAAATACCCTCATGTCCTCCATAAAGAGCTGATAAGAAGAAAGAGAATTCTGTATGACTATGGCTTCCGTGCAGTTCCCAGTATTTTACTGTGACACATTCATGGGGGGGTAGAAGCAAAATGAAAACAAATATAAATGCTTCAACATTCGATGTTGGCATCACTACAGATTATCCGCAAGCTGTTACAATAAAATATATTTATTGTGCTTGTATTGGGAGAATTCATCTTAGAATTTTTTATAGTCTTTTTTATTTGAGGCTGCACGATCATTTTAAGTGTAAAGACAACAGAATATATAAACGAATGAAATGATGGTCCTGTTTGCCAAAGGATCAAATATCCTGTTGGGTTTTTGAGAGCTATTGGCTGCTATCTACATCATTTAAGACGCCTGTGGTCGCGACACCATACCAGCATCACGACCACAGGCCTATTTTAATGGCATCACGACCCAATGAGCAGCAGCTCTCACGGCGGGTGAGGCTGGGTGCCGGCAGCATCCATGGAGCATGCGAGGTGTCGTGGGGCAGCTGACATGGCCCTGACGGCAGGCGAGGCCTAGGGGACCCTACACATGCATGATTTCATTGTGCCCTGGGCCTCTAGTGTATTATGACATAAGCTGGGTTGTTCAGAAGCAACATGTGAGTCGTATGTACAGATCACAGCATTTAGAAATTACACATCTTTTCCTTTCCTCTCAAAGTGAATTCAGAATTTACAATTCAAATTTCGTCTTTTTAAGCTCCTAATTATTTTAAAAAAATTACCTGATATGGATTAAAAGATTAAATGAAATAAGGATTGCAAAAGAATGCTAATTAATTGCAAAACCCATATATATTATCAAGCTTCTGATATTAATAAAGCCTTAAAATATTTTAGTGAAAAATTAATTTCCTGGAAATGAAGGCACTTTATTACCTTGAACTACTTATTTATCTGTAGAGAATTCATCTAAAGTACCATAAAAATATTATTTATCCTTTTATAAATGTATCCTACTTACGTGTCTTTCTAAAGCTTCTTATGTAATGTAGTAAGTCAAAACTGTTTTAGCTTATCAGAAAGTAGTATTATATAATCTAACCAATGAACAATACAGAAATACCACTCGAGTAACAAAAGTGATGTGATAGTGGCGATACTGTTAGTCTAAGTCTTACAGTCATTTGAGATTACAATGTAAACTTTTAAGGCTTTTTCACTGAACAATTTTAGACAGCTTTTATTTTTTAAATCTTATTTTGATTGCTACTATCTTGTATTGAAATGTTGGTCCAATATGAAGGTAATCAAAACTAGTAAGCCAGCCTGTCATGATTGGATTTTGTTTCGTTTGAGGTTATTTTAACGTAACCCTAAAACATTAAGAAATCAGTTCTGTTTCTTCCATGCTCAAGTCAGCCATGCCTGCTGAATTATCAAATTGAAGTTAATATCACGGATGCGCTGCTCTGGATAGCTGTTTTCTCTTCAGAAAACTACTACTTCATTTATATAATGGATTTGATTCAACAGAAAAGCGACAGATAATTTTTTTCAAAAGTTAACATTTTTTCTCAAGTGAAAGCTTACATCTTCCTGACATTTCTAAGGATAGGTTAGCTTTCCTCCGAGAATGTTTTTCAACAGAAGAACATTTCAAACTTAAACTTTGCTTTCTTTTTTTGTTTGGGAGCGGTTCATTGAAGAAAAAAAAACATTTGTCTATAATTTTACTTATCTCTAATTTTTTCTCTGGGGTGACCATTCTTTCCATCACTTGTTTAAGAAGTTTTATTAAATATAAACGCTGCTTCCTAGAAACAGTTATCATTGCGGAAAGGAGTCGAGTTTATTGGAGATCAGTCTTCTCTAACCAAGGACAGGCTAAAGATAAATTCCACGCCAATTCTTTCTTTTCATCATAAGATATATTAACCCAAAGGTGTGTTATGGCATGAACAATCTCAAATGTACATCTATTGACTATTTTGTGATGCTGAGTAACCTGAAGTTTTCTCAACTTTCTGTGATGCAAAGTATTTTCCTTAGAAGGTTTCGTTTAATGTTAGATTGTTGTTCTGAAAGATGTTGGTCCTAGTGGGGTGTGTTTTTTTAAAAAAAACTGGGAAAACAAATATATGCATGTATTACAAGTATAGAAATGGTGAATTGTAAACCTACCATATAGTACTGGATCTATTTTCAAAAATGTTTTGCTGTGAAAATATATAATATAAAATCGCTGCCATACTGTAATTGAGTACTTTTTCCTACACGACCCTGTTAGCACTATTCCGGAATGAGAAGGTGGGCAGACACATGACTGACTCCTGTGTCTGCATGGATGTTTCAGGATATATTCTTCTCTTGGCGACTAAAAATATATTTTCCTCGGCAACAGTGCATTGAGATCTGAATGAATATACCTGTACCTATCTATTCTTACTGCACATTTCTTACACAGTAATCTTCTAATCTGCCAAAATTGGCCTCGGCCCAGCTTAAAATTGAGGGGTTTGTTACATGCTTTCTAACAGAAAGGTTTTCGGTGATACTCGGTATGCGTTTGTGCTGTGAAAAATAGTGAAACTCCCTTTAAAACTTCACGTATGCTAAATTCAAATTAATATTTTTTCTTTAGCTCACATTTTTCCCTAAATCCAGAGAGACTATCAGCCTTTTTCACTGTTGTCAAATCCAGCCTAAGGAACAGCCCTATAAACACTACCAAAACAGTTGAGGAATAAGGAATGTCTCTTACATTGCGCTTCAGAATAAAGACACTGAGGGGAAGAAATGAAGTTCAAGGCGAACGCAAAGGCTTCTGTACTTGACATTCCTCCGAGGAAGGGAAGACAAGTGTCAACACCACCGGCGTCCTTCTCCAACGGGGCTGACGTGGAGTATCTTCCACCACGCGGGAGTACTTCTTGACTCTTATCAGGATTTCGTTTTGTTTTGTTAAATTTATCAAGTATTTCATTAAAAAACATACACAAACATCTGTCAACATCGCGGCAGAGAGACATAAATTTGAAAATACTTTCTTAAGAGATCATGTAACTACCTAACTCTGAATTTAAAAATTGAGGAGGAGAGATCATTTCAGTCCCCTGCCTCTCCTAAGAAACATGTTTTTAAATCTGCGACGGCTTTAGTGTTAACAGGGTGCAAAGTGTTTTTTCGTCCGGTGTTGTACTTAAAAGGTTCTCATCGATTGGTGATTGTATTGTACTATATGAAAGCAAATCATAAATTGCCTTGTATTGTTTATGGACCACACCACGTACTCCTTTGTGTTTTCATGTCCCAAGTGTTTCGGTGATGCATGTTAACAGTTAGGTCCTAAAATTCTGTGGTGCTAATTCTTCCATATCCAATGGTGCTTTTGTGGATGCTAACTGCACACATGCTGAACAAAGCTTGAAGTTTAAGACTTTCTTCCTTCCCTCTGTTTATATGAAGTAAAATAAAATAACTTGAATATGTCTCAAAGTATCACTGACAATCTAATAAACTGGTTTATATGTGTGTAATATTACTTTGGATTCTTATTTCTTTTTTTCAGAAAGCAGATTAGTTCTGCTGGGCCCTCACATCGATCAAAATTTGATCTTACTGTGTGTTTATTTTGTTATTTAATTTGTGCCCCCAAATTTGTGGTATCTTTGGGAATTTAAATCCAGTTGGTCTGGCTTCTAAATTCAAGTTTAGATCAGATCTATAAAAACTAGGCCTATGAGACCTGAAAAATATGTAAGTTGAGAAGACCAAAAAATGTGCCATCAGAGGCATTTGTTTATTTTAGTACTTTATTAATAACTAGAGGCCCGGTGCATGAAATTCATGCTCAGGGGTAGGGGTATCCTTCAGCTCAGCCTGCTCCCTCTCCTACCTAGATCAGGCCTCAAGGGGCAGCCTGACATTCCTCTCACAATCCAGGACAGCTGGCTCCCAACTGCTTACCTGCCTGCCTTCCTGATTGCCCCTAACCACTTCCCTGCCAGCCTCTTTGCCCCTAACTGCCCTCCCCTATGGGCCTGGTCACTGCTAACTGCCCTCCCCTGCAGGCCTGGTCACCCCTAACTACCCTCCCCCGCAGGATTGGGTCCCTCCTAACTGCCCTTCCCTGCAGTCCCAGTCACCCCCAACTTCCCTCCTCTGCCGGCCTGGTCACCCCTAACTGCTCTCGGCTGCAGGCTTGATTACCCCCAACTCTTCTCCCTTGCAGGCCTGGTCTCTCTCAACTGCCCTCCACTGCTGACCTGATTGCTCACACTGCCCTCCCCTGCAGGCCTGGTACTTCCCAACTGCCATCCCCTGCTGGCCATCTTGTGGTGGCCATCTTGTGTCCACATGGGGGCAGGATCTTTTGACCAGGTGGGGGCAGTCATCTTCTGTGTTGGAGTGATGGTCAATCTGCATATTAGATAGAATAGAAGCCTGCTGCATGGGTGGGGGCCAGCTGGTTTGCCCTGAAGGGTGTCCTGGATCAGGGTGGGTGTTCCCTTGGGGCTTAGGGTGGCCTGGGTGAGGGGCCTGTGGTGGTTTGCAGGCTGGCCATGCCCCCTGGCGACCCAAGCGGAGGCCATGGTATCTGGGATTTATTTATCTTCTACAATTGAAACTTTGTAGCCTGGGGCAGAGCCAAGCCTTCAGATACCATAGTCATTGAATCTTCATTGCCTTAAGTGAAAGCCTCCTCCGCCAGGCTTTGCAGAAAGGTTGGCTTCCTCCATTGCCAGCGGCAACCCAAGCCTCCCTCCTGCTCTCTCTGTGGCCATAGCCATCTTGGTTGGGTTAATTTGCATACTTGCTCTAATTGGTAGGTGGGCATGGCTGGCGGGTGTGGCAGAAGTACGGTCAATTTGCATATTACCCTTTTATCAGATAGGCTGTTTTATCATCTAGCTGAGCCATGAGATAACATTTGCCAAGTATGCCTTCAAACTTTTATTGCCATTCAAATGGCAATGCAAAGGTTATTCGTGTATGCTGATAGCTAAAGTAAATTTGTACTCCACTATATGAAAATAAGGACAAAAAATAAAATTGGAACTTTCCAGGGTTAACTGTTATCATATGCCAGAATGACATAAACCTATGCAGTGGTCTTCCTGCATTTTTAATTTTATCACCTGCACTAAGAATCGCACAGCATTGGGACAAGTGAAGCTGTTATCCTCATGGAGACACAGCAGTGTTTCTCCTAAGCCAGGATAAATTCAATATGAAGGCAGTGTGCACATTTTCATTCTGACCTTGGTATTTTGCCTAAACCATGAGTGACTTTCAATTTGAAAAGAAAAAAATCAAAGCAAATCTGTTAAAGCTCCTCAAACAATAATCATTGATCTCAAATAGAGGATCAAACCTATCAATCTAACCTAGTGGGTCCGACAACTGAAATGTCATTCTCATTCTGCTACGGATCTTTGTTATGTGAAGAGTGTAAGGCACAGTAATTTTGCCTCCGATAGTTATTAAATCGTCTCTAACTCCTAACATTGGAATGAAGCTTAGAGAACAGAGGCAATATGAACACTGGGCGTGCGCCTCCAGGACTACCTTGAACAAATGCAGTTTTTACGAAATCACAGCCTCACGCCGGATATTTGTAGTGATCATTTTTGCAAGTGACTTTACAGCGTTCCATTTTATTAAACTGGCAAATAACAAATATGCTACAAAATAATTCCATGTTTTCTTTCATCAAAAAGAGATCTACAATCCTAGAAAGTAGGTCTAGGAATATTGTAGAGCATCTTTATTTCTGTGGTAATATTTGGATGTTAATCAAAAGAAAAATTAATTCTAATTTTTTGTGGCTCACATAAACTTAAACCTAAGGAGGAGAGAATAAATAATTTTGGGGGGGAGGTGAGGGGAAATGTGCAAATTAATCTACATGAAAAAAATTTCTAATTTTTATCCCCACCCTTACCAGATATATGTGTTATTGTTCATCATAATATTTGTCCCACCTAAACATTATTTTCACAAAATTTTGGGGGGTTTTATATGAAACTAGAGGCTCAGTGCATGAAATTTGTGCATGGGTGGGTCCTTAGACCTGGCCAGTGATCAGGGCTAATTATATCCCCCTCCTTCTTGCCTCCCCGCCTCCTTCTTCCCTCACTGCCTGCACTCCACCATCATGTGGTACCCCGCCTCCCTGCCTTCTCCTTCCCTCACCACCTGTGCACTGCAAAGACATGGTTCCCTGCCTCCCTGCATCACTCCCTCCTCACAACCTTCCTGCCCGTGTCCACTGCCACCCACCACTGGTTCCCTGTCCCAGCCCGGGAGGTAGCGGCCAACCCTGAGAAGGGAGTTGGCCCTTGGCCCCCCTGGGAAAGGGGCCATGGCCGCCACCACCTCCCCCTGGTTCCACGTCCCAGCCCAGGGGCCTGCCAGCCAGGGGGAGGGACCGTCAGTTTGGTTGGCAGGCCCTGTTGGTGATAGGAGCCTGTAGGCTAGGGCAGCCCCTGAATTGAGCATCTGCCCCCTGGTGCTCATTGGGCATCATAGCGACTGGTCATTTCATTGTAATGGTTGCTTAGGCTTTTATTTATATAGATTATTTTATCAATCTGAAGTAAAATGGTTACACTTTGTAAGTTGATTGTTTTAGGAAAAGTATATAGTCTCTCCTTCCTTAAGTAAAACCATTATTTAAGTTTTTCTAGAGTTACAAAATTATATTTGTCTTTATTGTTTTATCAACAATATTTTGATAAGTTGTGTTTTCTGTTTCTAAAATTAAGAATTTCCCTTGGGAATCTTAAGCTCAAGGATTCCATCTATAAACCCTTGAATAAAAGCGCTTTCAATAAAAATCCCAATGTTCTCCATTGAAGAAGGGTTTGTTTTTTTTAAATAAATTTTATGTACATTAAAAGTTTAAAACTTATTCATCTTAAGAACTAATTTTTCTCATCAGAAATTGCTTTGAGTTTGAAAATGGCCAATAATAATCTTAACTTTATTTTTTTAAAAAAGAGCTAATCTATAATCTACATCAAGCATGTCAAACTCAAAGGCTAACACAGGCCAAATAAACAAGGTTTAAGTTTATGTGAGCCGCAAAATAACAAAAGTTTCAGTTTTCATACAAAAGGCTGAAATAAATGAGTAATCATTGACATAAAATAATAGAACATTTTAATAAAAATTAATATTTTTTCTTGAACATTAACTTACCAGACACTGAATAACTGCACAAATTAATAAGTGTAATGCTTATTAAAACCTATTTTTCTTGTTCTCTGAAAGGGAAATATTTCCTGTTGTGCACACCAAACAAGTCAGTACAAGACTAATGACATGGCAAGTGGCTGCTAAAATATTCGCTGCTGGTATTAGTGGAGAGAAATAGTGTGCCTGTGCATAAGGCACCTAAGGGAAATGAATGCAACACGACTATAATAATCAGTCATTAGTGAACATTGTAGTTCATTATTAATAATCTACACTAATAAAAAAGTAAGATGCAAATTTGAGATACCTTTGAGACGCCCACCAGCTAATCAGGAGTGAATATGCAAATCAATCCAGCAAAGATGGAGGGTTAATTTGCATATGCAGGTGCTGAGCAGCTGGGGGTGGGGCAGGACAGTTGCATCATCGCTATGGCGACAATGCAGGCATTCCACACCACCCTAGCTGCTCCAGGCTTCTGGGCAGAGTGAAAAGGCAGCTCCAGCCTGAGTGAAGGCAGTGCTGACAGCTAGGGGAAGAGCCACTGGTTATGTATAACAGGATATTGTCAAAATTAAGTTACAAAATCTTATTAAAACGTTTCTTACATACCGTTATAATGGCTGGGCTGCAAAAATATTCGTTGTGGGCCACATGGCCGCGAGCTTGCCATGCTTGATTAAAATCATTTCTGAGTTGTCTTCATTAATTGTTGAAGTAGGTGCCTACTGAGTTCACACTGACAAGTCTATTTCACACACACACACACCCCGCACACACTTTATCCTTGGGATAATGAAAAGTCTCCTTGGGAAAATAACTATGAAGTAATATAATTCACACAAAAACAAATGAGTGGTGCTAGTTCCTAAGATTGAATAAACCATAAAATGCAGTGAGCACTGAGCATTATACATAATCTCCCAAAGTAATCTCTCAAATGCTGGGAGAGGTAGCTAAAGCTTGCACTTTACGCAAAGCATAATGTTTGCCTTCATAAAAGACTTAATGAAAGAATGGCTCATAAAGATGAAAAGAACTTGGAGTGAAAGGGCTGACCCTCGGTTTTGTGTATGTAGAAGCTCGGTTTTGCTAGTTCATTCTGGGTAAATGCACAAGAAATTCTTTTTAACGAAGGCATAAAGAGAGCACCTGGAGAATCGGATAGCCAGTGGAGAAAATTCTTTGACAGCCAAAAATAAAGTGTCACTCCTACAGAGTAGGACTGAAAGGAGACTGTGTGTAAGAAGTGGACTTTAACTTTTGCTTTATACTTTTAAAATTATCTAATGATAAGCCTGTGTTATAATTTTAGAAATGAGTTTTTACGGGAAGGAAATAAATGCCCGATAGATAAGAATACCTATAATCAACTAATCAGTACATTCTCTTTCTAGTAGGAAAATCCATTTATGAAATCGAATTAGTGTCATAAAGTTGTTTGACAAGTATAAAGTCACCCGGGGAAATAAGTGATATTAATGAGGAGCAGCATGTGATGATGGGCTCTGTAACACAGACCTGCTAAGGAAACAGAAATAATCGCATCAGCTCATCAGATCAGTCACCCCAAGTGAGAGTTGGAGACCACTGACAAGTCCTCTGCTTTGAATCTTTTCCTCTAGATGCCATGTGACACTTTCAGTGTGAAAATATTATTGCTTATATAATATAAACTACATATTGTTTTATATTATAATTATTTTCAGTTCTTTAATGATATACCATTTTATAATTACTATTCAGCATTCAACATTACTTATATAGTCACTATATGTTATTACATCATTATGTCATTTGATGTTTATATCATTATTAGTAATGTTTATTATTAACCATTAACTATAATTATCACTAATCATTATTATCATTATGAATAGCATTCATCATTAACAACAGCTTCAAATACAATACCCCTCTCACCATGACCTTCTCGATAGAGATTTTGGAAGCATCCCAACTCAGAAACAGCTATAATGAAAGGTCAAGGCCCTCCTCCCTTGCCCTCATGGCAGACCTTGCCAATAGAGCATGGCGTTTTTTACGAAGGATCAGATGCAGCTCTAGAATCTGTCTCAACTCAGCACTCCTGGCAGCCATGAGCTGACTAAACTTAGCATACAAGCTTGATGTATTTGCCATCCTGCCTTAGATGCCCACAGGCACATATACAAACCGTCTGTCTGGGTCTTCCAAGAAGCAGATTCCAAGATGGGATTAGATGTGCAGAGATTTACTAGAGGAAAATGCCAGTGAGGGAAAGTGGAGAAGGAGCTGGTGAAGGAGCCATCAGAAGATGATGCAGGTCTGTCCCCTCTGAAAGGGAAAACTGAGAGAGGTGTTGTCACGGCCACCACTGGCTACTGTTTGTGTACACAGATTTACATCTTCTTCTAAGCTGGAGGACCACCTTCTACGTGGTCCCTACAGACCTTGATTCTGAAGCGAACAACTCAGAAAGGGGAAGTTGATAGAATAAAGCACAACCCTTGGCCCTGCCTTTGATCTCAGGGCCACAGAACTTTTCTTCTTCCTCCTCCACCATCATTCTAATGATCTCTCACCCTCAGCCCTCACAGTGGCAGGACTCGTTGGTTTACCTGGTGGTGTGACTCACCTTCATTCGTGAGGGGTCTGATCTCTTGTAACCATACCCTTCTCAGGCCGAGGTTGCAGCACCGTTCCACTAGCAGATGCGATGCGGCTTGGAAGTACCCAGAGACTGCAAAAGGGGGCCATGTGGATTCCACTCACATCTCCTCTTTCTCCCTGCCCTTGTTTTTGTGTTTGCTTTTTAAAATATATTTCATTGATTTCTTACAGAGAGGAAGGGAGAGGGACAGAGAGCTAGAAACATCAAAGAGAGAGAAACATCCATCAGCTGCCTCTTGCACACCCCCCACTGGGGATGTGCCTGCAACCAAGGTACATGCCCCGACCAGAATCGAACCTGGGACTCTTCAGTCTGCAGGCCGGCCGATGCTTTATCCACTGAGCCAAACCGGCTAGGGCCCTGCCCTCATTGTTTAAAGAAGTGGCTCTCAACCTGTAGGTCGTAACCCCTTTGGGGGTCAAAATGACCCTTTCACAGGGGTCGCCTACGACCATCGGAAAATGCAGATATTTACATCACGATGCATAACAGTAGCAAAATTTCATGGTTGTGGGTCACCACCACATGAGGAACTGTATGCAAGGGTCGCGACCTTAGGAAAGTTGAGAACCACTGGTTTAAAGCAACACTATCTCCTCCTACTGATGAGTGTCAATTATGCCTGCCAAAGCTGTGATTCCTCTCCTAACCTCCTGGTTCCTAGGCATGAGTTCCAAGTGCCCAGGCAGCAGCTGCAACTGGCAAGAATGTGCCCCCATTTGGGGACCAGAACCTCCAATCCTGCAGAGCCCAGAGCTGAGGGGACAGGAAGCACAAACTCCCCCAGTGAGTCACATTTAGTGATGGTAAGGCCATTCCTGCATCCACACCCTTGATTCCCAGATTCATGTGATCTCCCTATGGAGTGCACGCACGGCACTTTGTAGAGGTCTCTGGTTTCATGCATTTGCTGCATCTTGAAGGATGGCATCCCGTACTTCCAGAGTATTGACTCAAGCTGGTGCTTCCATGCCTTTGGGAGGCTGTTTTTGCATTCCACGAAGCTGTCTTCTTCTAGATGGTGCGATAGTCACAGTCATGGCATAGGCCTACTCCTACCTCCTTCACTAGGAACTGGTTGGTTGCTTCTCTCTCTGCTACCATGGCCACTCTGCTCCTGTCCCCCTCATGACAGTCCTGAGGTGGCTAATGGCACTCTGATTCATCAGTTAGCTGAGTCATTTTGTCTACTTGGATGCTCAGTGCCTCTCCCATGGTGGATGCTTTCTGGTGGACATGAGCACGTAAAACAAAACTCTTCACAATTTGTGTCCACACCCATATATCCATCCACATGCCTCTCCCACACACTGCTGTGCCCCAGTGTTCCAGTCCTTTATCCTTTCAGGCCCCTGACCAGATAGCCAGACCAATAACCACTGCCCTAGATTTATAAATATTTTCACCTCAGGACACTTTTTCCATACAAAGTGGATGACCAAGTGCACTGCTTCAGCTCTGCCCATTGGGAAGATTTTTCCTCTCCACTGTCTTTCAAAGCCACTCTATTCATTCTCAGCCCATACCTAGCCACCTCATCCGTAAGCCAAGTTCAGGCTTTTTCTTCTTCCTTCAATTAGTATATGGGAACCTTCATATGTCCAGAGGTGTAAGAAGGGAGAGAGATGCAGGTGCATCTACTGAGGGTACTAAAGGGCTTTGGGCTATCTCGGCGGTTCTCAACCTGTGGGTCGTGACCCCTTTGGGGGTCGAATGACCCTTTCACAAGGGTCGCCTAAGACCATCGGAAAACGCAGATATTTACATCATGATGCATAACAGTAGCAAAATTTCATGGTTGGGGGTCACCACCACATGAGGAACTGTATGCAAGGGTCGCGGCCTTAGGAAGGTTGAGAACCACTGGGCTATCTGCTCATAACCTATGGCCCTCAGGCTTGATCTTGGATGTGTCATTTCCATCTCATGATTAACTACCATGGGCCCATCCAACTTTATCAACCAAGGAGATTAAAAGAATCCAAATTGCCGAGACCGGTTTGGCTCAGTGGATAGAGCATCAGCCTGTGGACTGAAGGGTCCCAGGTTCGATTCCGGTCAAGGGCATGTACCTTGCCTGCGGGCACATCTCCAGTGTGGGGTGTGCAGGAGGCGGCTGATCGATGTCTCTCTCTCTCATCGATGTTTCTGACTTTCTATCCCTCTCCCTTTCTCTCTGTAAAAAATCAATAAAATATATATTTTTAAAATTCAAATAATAATGGGCCATTCTACATACATGGTTTACAACCATTACCTCCACCAGAGCCCGGTAGCACTCCAAGGGCTATTTCTCCAAAGGTGTCTCATCCTCTGCTGGTCGGCACGGTCTTATTCCAGAATCCCAGAAGTCTGCATTGTTATTGTGGAACCGTGGCGTGGGAAAAGCTCTATCTTTTCCACTGCATCTTTTCCCAACACGGATACTTCCAAACCCGTAGGGTCTGCCCAGCCATAGGGAGCAAGCAACAGGCATGCTGCGCCTGCTACTGAGCCTCTCATGCTCTGAGCCCTCCTCAGCACCGCAGTCAACCGCGCCCCTCAGTCTCTGGGCCGGAGCGATGTTCTTAACAACAGGATGCATTGTCTCGCAAGCCCCAAACCTAATCAGGCTGCCGAGCTCCCTTTATGTTGTGGGATGCAAGATGCGCCGATACGCCTGTGGCTTTGGAGAAGAAATCCTCGCCGTGGGATTTCTTAAAGACGGCACTGAAGGGGAAGGAGATTTTCGCAGGATACATTCTGGGGTTCCCACTTCCCTCTGCCTCTTTCTCCTCCCTCCGATCGTAAGGGCTAATGAGCCGTGGAGCTTGCACTGCGGCAGAATCCTTTCCTACCGAGGGCAACTCGGGAATTTCCACTTCACCGAGCGCTGTCATTGCTTTTTCTCCCTTTCTCTGAGAACCGCCCTCGCAGCTTGCCCCATCCCCTGAGATGCTGGTCAAGGTAAGAAATGTCAGGTCCTGAGAAAGTTAAACTTCGGGTCCCTTATCAAGCACTCTCAAAATATAATCCAAGGTGTAGCTCTCTGGCGTCTGCCTGGACATGCTATTTCTTGCAGCTTTTTCTGGAGTAGAGTCTCTTTCCTTCTTAATAATTCCCACCGAGGTTATGCTGGGACTGAACCCTGGTTCAGACAAGGAGCAGCTAAGGGCAGCTACTAAAGAAAGCATCTGTTCCTGGTGAGGGAGAGGTCTCTGCAGCATCCTTTTTTGTTTGTTTGTTTGTTTGTTGGTTTGTTTGTTTGTTTGTTAATCCTCATCCGAGGACATTTTGCCATTGATTTTTAGGGAGAGTGGAAGAGAGAGGGAAAGAGAGAGAGAGAAACATCGATGTGAGAGAAACACATCGATTGGTTGCCTCTTGCATGTGACCTGAACAAGGCCCAGCTGGGGAGGAGCCTGCACCGAGGTACATGCCCCTTGACCGGAATCGAACCCGGGATCCTTTGGTCTGCGTGCTGATGCTCTAAACACTGAGCCAAACACGCGAGAGCTTTGCAGCATTCTTTTAGCATGGTAAAAGTGCTATCTCCTATCTTCTGCAAACCTGAAGGATTTGGGGGTCAGGAGATAATCCTGCCCAGATAAAATACTCAAAGGCATCCATTTAAAGTCCCCACCCCAGTGCTTAGGGTCCCAGGTTTTCCCCAAACAGCACGCTGACCTTGGTATGACACATCTGTCTTGGCTCAACGTCCGAACATCTGGGGATCTCTGCACTTGTCTGAGTTTCCGCCTGTTCAGCTGTGACTGCTCTTTCACACCACAGGAGGTGAGCTTTCAGAAAGACCCGCTGGCTCCTGTGAACTGGTTGTGGTTAGGGCTCCGGATCTCTCGTTAGTCCTGTGCTGGCATCAAGATGGCTTAGCGATAACCAGTCAACCCTGCTGTCTTTGCGGACATTGCTCTCTCCACAGCCGTCCAATGCCGTCATCATCACACCTGCAGCAGCTGCTCCTTTGCCAGGTCCTTTAGGAGTCACCATCGATGAAATCTTTAACTCTTGAGTCACCACCTTAGGCTGGGGACAGTCCATGCCCCACCTACCAACCAGGTTAGCGTCCTTTTGCCCACCACGGGATGGTCAGTGGGTCAGCCCCAAGTCACAGTGTTTTCTTGGATCATCATTCTTGGTGCAGTTTGTGTTTGTCTAGGTTATCTGAGAAGTAAAAGCTAAACTAGGATGAGTTATCCAAGAGATTTATATGCTGGAGTGGGAAAATGAGGAGCTGGAGGAGGCTGGGAGAGCCATTGAGCCAATGCTGATCGGGCTCCTGTGAAGGAGAAAGGGAAGCTCTTAGAAAGCACTGTTTTAAGGAAGTTTTGGCAAGGCCCACAGAGGGTCTTCGAGCCAAGATGCCCTCAGAGCAGTCCCGAATCTTTCAGAAACGGGTCTGCTTTCATATCCCTGCCATGAGCAGGGGAAATGGGTGTGGGTGTGAACGCAGTGATGGAAGGCAGAGCACAGCAGCTGCTGCTGTGGTTAATTATCCCGCAGTAGATCTTGGAGGCACATTCTCCTGCCTCCCACACCAACACAGAAAGGCCTTTGTGATCACAAAGCGTTCATCTCAGCCACTGATGAAGTGTTGATTTGAGAGAGATGTAATTTTTAAAATATATTTTATTGATTTTTTTTACAGAGAGGAAGGGAGAAAGAGAGTTAGAAACATTGATGAGAGAGAAACATCTATCAGCTGCCTCCTGCACAACCTCTACTGGGGATGTGCCGGCAACCCCCGGGACCCTTTAGTCTGCAAGCCCACGCTCTATCCACTGAGCCAAACCGGTTTCGGCAAGAGAGATGTACTTTTGATCCTTCTACTCAATATTGAGGGAGAAGAACTAACCTAATTGGAGTCTGAACTGACCAAGAGTAATAAACTTAAAATAATATTAAAATATTTATAAGTACCTTTCAATAGTCAACTTTCTAATGCAAAAAAAAAAAACCAACTACTTTAAAATTTTTAATATAATTGTCTAATCACTATGCTGGACACATGAAACCAATACAAAACAATATTGAAAGTAAACTGTAATTGAAATTTTTTAATTAAAAAAAAGTTGAACTTTTAAAAATATTTCAATATACAAATATTTCTTTCAATATACAAATATAAAAAAACTAAATTTGTACAAAAAATTAATGTAGACTAATTTTCATGTCATCAAAGGATACTTTTTTAAAGATTTCCTATATGATGTATCCAATAGCAAACTTTGCTAGCATATTTCTTTAATCATTTAAGTCTTTGATTTTACTTGATCACAAAAGTAATATATGTAGTATTTTCAAATCAAATAATACCTAAATGTTACTTAGAAAGTAAAGGTCATCCATAATCTCACTCTTCAGAGATTACACTTGCTAACAGGTCAGCAAATAGGCTTCCAAATTTACTTATATGCATATATTAACATATAAATTAATTTTTAAACAAAAATCATATTTGACTCTACTCAAGTACCCAATATCCAGATTGTTATTTTTAACATTTCATCTTCTACTTCTCAAAGGCGTGTTTTTTTTTTCTCAAAGGTTTTTTAAAGGAACATTTTTAATTGCAATATACTATTTCATATAACATAAACTTCACTATTTTAAACTGTACTCTTTAATGGTGTACTGTGTTCACTATGTTGCATGACCATCACCACTACCTAATTCCTGAATATTTTCACTTCCTCAGAAAGAAACCCTGTATGAGTTCCTCCTTTCCCACAGGACTTGTCAGCTACTAACCTATTTTCTGACTCGATGGTGTGCCTACTGTAGACATTTTACACAAAAGCATCATATAACCTGTGGCTTTTTGTGTCTGGCTTCTCTCCCTTAGGATACATAATGTTTTCCAGGTTAATCCATGTTGTAGCATGTGCCAATGCTTTATTCCTTTTCATGCCTGGATCATATTCCATTGTATGCATATACCATATTTGTTGGTGGACATTTGGGTTGTTTCCACTTTTGGACTATTTTGAGTAATGCTGCTATAATGTACCAGTTTTTACACGTACACATTTTCTATTCTCTTAGGTACACACCTAGGAGTGGAATTGAGGAACTATTGTCCACAGTAGCTGCACGATTTTCCACTTCCTCCAGCAAGCAAACTATTTTTTTATACTTAGGCATCCTTCAGTGTATAAAGATTTAAAACATTATTTTAACAATTTTATATTCCATTGTAGGAAGACATCAAAATTTATTTAACCAGCTGAGACCGGTTTGGCTCAGTGGATAGAGCATTGGCCTGTGGACTGAAAGGTCCCAGGTTCGATTCCAGTCAAGGGCATGTATCCTGGCTGTGGGCACATCCCAGTAGGGGTCACATATTCAAACAAAATTTCTCATCTCTAATTCCATACTCACAGAAGTGGCCTCAAAAGTCCTTACCCATTCATCTTCAGGATCTCCAAAATTAGTTTCAAGCAAACTTGATTTATACAAGCTCTTCTCTCTCTCTCACTACTTTCCCTTCTATATCTACTTTTTGTCATTTCCAGTAAAGTTTTCTTCTTTCTAATGCAATCCCACAGATCTTTTCAAGGTCTCTTTGGTTGTTTGTTTTACTTTGACCATTACCCCCATAACTGTGGGCCAATAATAACCTAGGCTTCTTCCTCTTAGGAGGTGAGATGAGAGAAGATTAGAAACAATTATAATCTCACTAGAGGCCCTTCATGCACCAGTGGGGTCCCTCAGCCTGGCCTGCAATATATTGGGCCAAAACTGGCTCTTTAACATCCCCTGAGGGGTTTCAGATTGCAAAAGGGCTCAGGCCAGGCCTATGGACAATCAGGCTGGGAAGGGAAGCAGGACCCAGCCAGCTGGGAAGGGACCACTGGAGGGCTCCAGGGCATGTCCAGCCCATCTCACGCAGTCTCCATCAGCCAGACTCCAGCAGCAAGCTAACCTACTGGTCAAAGCATCTACCCCCTGGTAGTCAGTGCATGTCACAGCAAGTGGTTGGGTCGCCTTAGCATATCATTAGCATATTATGCTTTGATTTGGTTGAACAGATGACTAGATGACCAGACACTTAGCGTATTAGGCTTTTATTATATAGGATGTATTTTCTTTCCATTTTTTATTTCTCCTTCTTAGAGCCACTATCAATTTTAATGTCTTAATTTAATATATTATCACCAGTACCTATGACAGGGCCTAGCATGTACTTGACACTCAATATTGATTGAGTTGAATAAAAGAATGATATGAGGAAATGAATGATACATCCTGCCCAGAGATCAGCTCATTTTCTTCTATGCAACCTTAAAACAAATGCTCCCACTTCCAAATTTTAGGAGGCCCACCGTACCTATGTCTGTCCTAAAGATGATTTGGAGCTACCCTGCTCTTGGCTGGAGAAACACGTTGTTAGATGCTTGCCACTATGGAGATATTTTTTCTGTCTTATTTTGTTATATTTTACTAGATCACCAATTTATTATCAAAGAATATAACTCAGGAATAGCCAAATGGAAGAGATACATAGGGCAAGGTATGGGGAAAATAGGGCAGAGCCTGGGTGTACCCCTCTCCCTACTCATATCCCACATGTCCATCAAAGAAGTATTTCAGGCTGGTGTGGTACAGTGATTGAGCATCAACCTATGAACCAGGAGATCACAGTTTGATTCCTGGTCAGGGCTCATGCCTAGGTTGCAGGCTTAATGCCACCAAGGGCTGTGCAAGAAGGCAGCTGATCAATGATTCTCTCTCATCATTGATATTTCTATCTCTCCCTCTCTCTTCTTCTTTGAAATCAATTTATAATTTTTTTGAAAAAAGGTAAAGAATAGTATTCCAAATTCTATCCTTTGGAGGTTTTATGGAAACTCCATTACCTAAACATGGTTGATTAAGTCATCGGTGATTGAACTCACCTTCAGCCCCGGTACTCTTCCTGGGGGTGAGGGTCTGAAAGTTCCAAATACCTACACAGGCACTTGGTTTTCCTGGCAACCAGCCCCCATCCACCAGGCTTTCCAAAAGTCAGGCCATTAACACAAACTCATGTGTAGTTGAAAAGGGCTTGTCATGAATGAGAGACACTTAATCACTCATATTACACTCTCATCACTGAGGAAATTCAAAGGGTTTTAGTAGCTCTGTGCCAAGAATGGGACAAAGACCAACACTACGGGGATATTCCACATAATTGCAGAGATGGCTTGCTGTGCTTTGAGTTTTCTCTGAATTCTCTAATCTCTCTGTCTCCCATTACTGTTGCAGGTCAAAGCCATTTGGCATGGAATGTACTAGTATGCATTCAACACCTCTCTCAAATCAGCTGGAAGGCTCGGGCTGCTAAATTGGAAAATGTCCTTGTCTTTTAGGATGTCTATACCTTCTTGATGTGTAGGTGTCAAAGCAGAAGAGTGAAAATTTAAAAATTTCTTGACAGTTCTCAAAGGATACCAGAGTGAAAGGTTAAAAACACCAACACCTACCAAACAGATTCAATGTCCTTTCCTCCATCTAACAAAGTGAAGCTACAAACAAAGGCTAGGCCATCCCTCTCTATGTATTCTGTCTTCTGGCTCCTGCCCAGTAAACAAATGTCTAAATACTGAAAATCACTAATGACACTCTGAATCCCCCCGATAGCAAAACGGCAAATATGTACTAGGGAAAAGCTTCAAGTTGAAGCCTGCTTTCTGTTTAGCAGAAAACACGCCCTCCTCCTTAAGAAACTAGTGTATCATTTCTTTATCACAAATTGTAGTGATTGAAATTGGGAACTACTGAGGAATCCCCTCACGGCTAGGCTTGACACTTCCTCCCCTAAAGCCAGGCCTGCAAACTATTAAAGAAGGAGGAGGGGAAGGTTCAGAATCAGGGTTAAAAGTGTGAACCTGCCTCTGATTAACTGCCATCTTGAGCCTCTTATCTTCGGCCAGACCACAACCCCTGACCTGAGTTTGTTAGGCTAACTAGGTCAATCAGCCTTACTAGGAACCTTCTGGGTTAGCTGGTCCCTTGCTGCCTGAGAACCAGTTAGAGATTGCCAATCAGCGTCTATGAGCCAATAGGAGAAGGCAGAATGGGTATAAAAAGAGGGACGGCCCCTTTGTCGGTGCTCTTACCATTTGAGCCCGTGGCAGCCGGGCAGCCAGGCCCCGCCTGACATGACATCGTCTTTAAACCCTGCGTGGCAATCCCCGACGCACCGCCGTGATGCCCAGGGAAGACAGGGAGACCTGGAAGTATGCTCGCTCGCTTCGACCAGAGAAGTAAGTTCTCCAACATGTTCACCATTCACTGGCCCATCTGGGACAATTGTCAGCAATTGGTGAACTGTGTGGATTGCAAAGAGGGCATCATCGTGAGAGGCTCCAGGGAACCTCCAATGTGATACTGTACATCTATGTTCGATACTGGGACCTCCAAGCCAGCGTCAGGAACCACTTGCTGGCCACAGGTTCTTCCTACTACGGGGTTGTACGACTATGGGATCGGTGCTGAAGGGCCTGCTTAAATCGAGATGTGGCATTCCTGTTTTGTGATACTCAGTGTCTGTTAATCGCACATCACAAACCAGGTTCTGGAAGTGATAAAGGACAGCATGTGAAGTTGAGCTATGGGACTGTGGTGGCGATATAGGCAGGGCCATCCCAGCTGTGGGTCAGGGAAGCCAGCTACTCAGGGACCGTCTTGCTTGGAGGGTGCAGTGATGGTGCTCCCCACCTGCACCCACAGTACTTGTCTGCCGTAGTCACCCTAGACATTGTCATCTGGGCGCAAGCCCTAGCACATGGGACCTCTGCCTAAAAGGCCGAGCTGATTGCCTAACTCAGGCACTCTGATGGGGAAAAGGTTAGGTGAGCCCAGATTGTAATAAACTTAGGCCTGTTTGAATTCGGTTGGTCTTTGTGGTCTGTCCTGTGGGGACTCGCTCCGCTACAAAATCATTTGCTAAGACACTATGTTATTGCCTTTCACATAAGTGATTTTCTTTAACATATCTCCTTTTGTGTATGTATTTACTCATTCATTGCACAACTGGTAGCAGGCAAAAAAAAAAAAAATCTAACAGAGATTTACCCCTCTTGACTGGCCTGGGTCCTCACAATAAGGACAGAGAAAATGAAGACTGAGTGTAATCGGCTTTGATTTTCTACAGATGGAGCATTGTGACTGAAATATTTCTTTCTCTATGTTGTAGTTCCCGGTTTTACAGGATGGTTTGGTGGTTGAGCTAAAACAAGATACACAGCACCAGCCACTTCAATTCTCACTTGTTAATTATACTGGGAAACATCACACCCTGGGTATGGATTTGAAATCACTGGCCACGTTCCAACTTGCGAAAGATGAGTTATAAACAGTAGCATGTCTCTCCGCTGAATAACACTAAAGGCAATTATGTGGTTTTGCTATGTCAATACTTAAAGTGGTATGTGCCCCTATATGCAAATTTGTTGGGACTTAAAGGGAAAGAAAAGAGGATGGATCACAAACATCACTGAAATCTAATTTTAGAACATTTTCATCCCTTATAAAAGAAAATCCATACCCATCAGCTGTCAATTCCTGCCCCTGAACCCCACTTCTCAGTCTTAGGCAATCTCTAATCTATTTTCTGTCTCTAAAGATTTGCCTCTTCTGGACATTTCATACCAATGGAATCAAAGTTCATCCATGTTGCAGCATGAATCAATGCTTTACTTAAAAAGAAAGCTTTGTAAATATCCAAAGCAAATTCTCTGTGAGGTAACGACTAAGGCATATTGAAGGTAAACAAGTAATTTAGTTATGCACAAAAAATATCTTGTTTTGGTTGTGTCAAGGTAGGGATTTTTTTTTAATTTGCACATCTTGATAGACAGCTGTATAATTTAAGTTCCAAAAACTATAATTAAAGAGAAAGACTAAAGCAAGCAGGACATGTTTTATACCTTAAATTTGGTAATAGGTTTCTCCATGTCTGACAATTCATGGAGATTATGAAAAGTTAATAGTTTTAGTGCGCTAACATGGGGAAAATCCGAAGGACTGAAAGAAAATGAGTGCTTGAAAACTGATGCAGAGATTGATTTTCTTTAATCAAATACCAAGCAGAGGTCTGGAAACTCATTTTAGAGCAAGAATATTCAGTTGCCTCATAAATAATACAAGGTCATAGGCTTTCCGTTGTGTAAAGGAACGTGAAAAATATCATGCCAACTGGCAGCTGCCCTGAGGGCATGAGGCAGCGATAATACCTTTCAGCAATTTGCCCCTAACTCTTCTCAATTTTTCATAGGATCCTTCATGGGTCTTTGCTCTTACCTTCCTTTGACTTTCAGTCGCCTTCTCTCCCTATCCATGGAGCTGCTCTTCTATCAGCAGGTGCATCTTGCAGGGAGAAATTGAATACAAATAACCAGGCACAAAATGCCCAAGTGATTTCCTCAGAAGCCTAAAAGTGACAACAGCACCATGGTGGGCTTTGCTGGGCTATGCACTAGGCCAACAAAGCCTTAATGAAGGATTCAGCAAATCAGGAATGCCAGAAAAAATAAAAAGAACTGTATGTTTAATGTTATCCTCTCTTCCCTTCTTCCTTCTTCCCCTCCCTTCCTACTTCTCTCCGCCCCAGCCTTTCTTTCTTTCTTGTTTCCAGATGCTCTAGCCACTCTAAAGAAACAAGAACAACAGACAAGGATCCTCTTAGTCTAAGAGGACATTCATAAGGATACATACATACATTGTGGATTTTTCTATGCCGGAGCTGCAGATATGGAGCGCATCTCAAATATTTCACCAATCAATAAAATCTTGAAATTACCCATTTCTGATTCTCCTCCTGCTACTTAACAAGTTGTACAATGATACCGTAAACAGTCCTCCTGACACTCTGCTAGTGGATCACAGAAACACCATCTGTGTAGGATAGCCACCGCTGGCAATCTCCTATCAGAATGCACTTAGGTTGCAGTTTCATCTAAAAAACAAACCCATTATGAAACTCACTTTACTAGTATGCTGAGTTATCTGAAAGCCAGTTACAGACATCCTAACATAAGAACCGCACCATAAACTTTTCCTCCCCTTGAATCTCAAGCCCTCATCTGAGTCTGATTTGTGAGCTCCTGTAGACCATGCACAGTATGTACACAAAGCCTCAGGTTAGAGGAGTTCAGGGCTGTTCTCCATATGCCTATGGTGAGGGGCAGGATGAACAGCAGCAAGAGCCAGGAAAGTCAGTCCTCCTTTCCTTTGCTCTCACATTCAATCAGTTGTCGAATCCTGCCATGTTTCTTCCTTGTAGTTTCATGGCCAGTAACCTAGTTTGGGCCCATCACCCCTCCTGGGACTCTGCTAAAGCGCAATGACTACATCTAACAAGACTTTGCACACAGTAGGTGCTCAACAAATCAGGGGATAAATCAACTAAATTACAAACCAGAATCAAAATCAGAAAATGTGTAAGAAATAAAGCTGTATAATCACATTAGCATTATCCTTCAATATACAGTGGTACCTCGAGATACGAGTGCCCTAACATACAAGATTTTTGAGATACGAGCCGTCGAGCGAGCGATTTTTGCTTTGAAATACGAGCAACATTTGAGATAGGAGTAATCGAGCGGATCGGCCAGCTGCACACGACCCACCAGTTTACCGCGACTCGAGCGTCTCATAGTTTCCCACGCCTCAAGGTTACAGAACTAATTAAACTCGTATCTCGAGGTACCACTGTATTTAAGAAACAGCACTGCAGATTTCAATGGAGAAATCAAACGTTACATAATAATCCAAATATACGCAGAGGTATACCTATTAAAATTCATTGTTTATAAAGCTGTCTGATGACATCAATAAAAGTCAGGTTGCTATTTGCTTCCATAAGACTACTTTTAATGGGAACATGTACAGAAAGCGTTCAGTTGTTCAGTAAATTATTACTGAGCACCTACTATCTATTAAGCACTATTGAAAGAGCTAAGAAAGCAGTGGTGAGTAAGACAGGAAAAAGTCTCTGCTTTCATGGAACTTGACATAGATTTACATCAAACTGCTAATGCCTCTTCTGTTCTCTTAGAACTTTGATTATCACCAGTTCAAAATGGAAACAGTTGGAAAGTTAAAACCTCTTTTGCTAAATAGGGTTAAAGTTTATAAGTGATGGGCAAAGAGAATTCGTGTTATGAAAATCTGCTTTCAACCTAATTTTTAAAGGGTAGATTCTTTCCTATCCTGTTATCAATCCTGAATGAGGACTACGTCATTCATTCATATTTATTTATTTATTTATTTGTTTATTTATTTAATGTCCTGGAGCTTACATTCTAGATCAGAGAAACAGATAATAAACAAACAAAAACTCGTCAGGTGATAAGGAGTGCTAGGAATGAAAGGAAAATAAAGTAGAATGTGAAGAATAGGGAGTGCATGGGGTTAGGACTAACCCCACCCCTTAGGGAAGGTCCCTCGAGTATGTTGAATTTACATAAGACTTGAAGGAAGTGAGGATGTGGAGGGGAACAGCATTTTTGGCCAAGGGAACAGCAAGCCCAGTCCTTGAGGCAGAATTGTCCCTGGGATGTTTAAGGAAGGCCAGGGAAGTCTGTGTAGCTGGAACAGAGTTAATAAGGGAGAGAAATATAGATAAAATCAGAGGGTTGGTGGGGGAAACAGAGCAGATCCATGGTGATGTAGACGGCCATCATAAGGATTTTTATTCCTAGTAAAGACTTTTACTGGAGAGTTTTAAGCGTGTGAGTGTCACTCTTTGACTTACATTTTAATAGGATTCAATAGATCACAAGTGGGTAAGGTAGAAGCAAAGAAAACTGGTAAGAGCCTTTTGTAATAACCCAGTCAGGAGAAGACAGTGGCTTGAACCACAGTAGCAGTAGAGATGGTAGAAGTGGAAGAACCATAAATATGTCCTGGAGGTGCAGCCACCAGGGTTTGGAAAATATATGAGATATAATAGAAGAAAAAAAAAAGACCTAATTGTCTGAAAATGAATCCTTTACTCCAAAGGAAAGTATATCTAAATATACAATGCCCATGGACACAGACTATAGGGTGGTGAGGGCCTGGGGTAAGGGGTAAGGGAAGGTTAGGAGAGGTTAATGGGGGGGATGGGAAGGGAGAAGGGGCATATGTAATACTTTCAATATAAATATTTTTTTAAACTTTTTAAATAAAGATGTGATGCAATATTGCATGTTATATATGTGAAATATAGCAACAGAGTAACTTTGAATTCGGCATTCTAAATACTTCTTGTACATTATCTCATTTTTCTTCTTTGTCAGGTAATCTATGTTACTATATTATTCCAAGTATACAGATATAGAATACCGAATAAGGGCTTGTCATGTCCAAATTTAAGGCACATTATTTCTTACTCTCATTCTAAACTTATTTTCTTTTCATATACCATGTCCAACTGCATCCACACTATCACCTGAAAGTATGTTACATGTGCTGCAAAAAAATTACATAAATGGACGGACATTACTTCCAATTTTAGGGACTTTCAAACATAAAAATCGTCTTCTGCAATCTCTTCAAAATGGGATGAGTAAATGGTATAAAATAGTGATGGTGAAAGTGTTTTCAAAAGATGACGCTTCAAGACAAAGAAGGTTATTTATCATTTTTGGCCTGTCATTATTGGGTTTTTTTTTTTACTATCAACTCACATATATTTGTAGACATTTGCAAGTTAAATTTTCACAAGCATGAGCTCTTCTCTGGCGTGGTTTACATATGTCTTTGAAGCGCACCAACCTGGGTTCATATTCCAGCTCTGTTGTAGGTGTGATGCGGGGCATTTCCTCATTTACAACAAAGACAATAATAACAGCACCCACTCCCGTAGGTTTTTGGAGATCAGATAACGTGCTCATCACAAACACTCAATAGATAATATCTTCTATCACCATCTTCAACTAAGCAGAGTCTGTTTGTGTAGGAAAATCTTCAAATCTTTGTCTCCGCCCAATGCACAAACAACCATTCATTGCAGTTCGTTCGTTTTTAAAAACTCATTTGACCTCGTACAGACAAAGCACCAGTTAATCTGGTAGATTTTCTTCTCCCCACTGCCTTTCAACCGATTATTTTTGACCTTATAGAGGAATAGGCAATGGAAGAGAATTTTTTTTTCCCTTCCAGCAGTGTTTTCTCTCTTGGTGGAAATTGCTCCCAACAGGAATTATCACTTAAACAGCAAGGGATGGCTCTTCTCTTTCAGAGCAACCCCTGCTTGTTCTGGACATTACCAGCCCACTGATTAGGTGGCAATGGAAACGGGTCAGTGGGCTGCTTCGCATTTGAATTTGAGGCTTTCTCTCACTCTCATCACTAAATAGTAGAAAGATGCTGCCGCAAAGGGAACTCATTAGTTATTGTTGGAAGTGGAATCTTGAGGTGCCATGGGGAAGAGAATTTCCTGAGGCCTCCCCCACCAACAGAGGAGGTTGGGCTGTTGTGGGAAGTTTTATTGATGCTGTAAAATTAAGGGGGTCCCCCTCGAAGGTCCCATCTCTGTCTATCTCGCCAAGGAAGAAGTCCAACCTTCTCATCGGCCACTGCCCAGAATTCCTGCTCCGTATTAAAGTCCCGTCTAGTCCAGAATCCTGCTAGCTCACCTTGTGTTTCCAGCTGCAGCTCATTGTATGTGGGGTCCACATGGCCATGGGCCGTGCTGCTGTTTAAGGCCACATGGCAGGAAAGTACATGGTGGGCAAGTGTGGGCCATGGAGAAAGAGTGAGAGGGAAGGGAACAAGGGGTACAAGAGAGAGGGAGGGAACTCTTTGGGGATTTTACTCTTCAAAGATTCTGGGAGCTTGTGTTGGGGTCCACCTCCCCAGCCAGTGATCTTTTCCCACGTTAGATAGAGAGGCAAGCAACCTTCCCTACATCACCCTGACTTTACTGCCGATGACCCATCTCCCCCTTAGTTTAATCCCTTCCTCCCGTGAATGGGCGGGTGGTTGTTTGGGGAGCTTGAAGGGGTGACTTCCTGGGGAAGCTGCCAGATGACCACGCTTCTAGTGTGTGGCCTCCCCTTTGCTCATCTTCTATCATTAATATTAATAAACCAGCTAATTGTGTGATAACACATTCATTGCAAAAACAAACAAAAACCCCCACAACATATCTCAGCTTCAGGAAAGCTTTACCTTCTGCCCATTTTTCCTTGAAAGGATGATTTCAAGCAAAACTCACTTTTACTATGAAAATAAAGAAAGCTTATTTGGCCCTTTGACTCGTGTGTTCTGTGGGTTTCTTAACAATATTCAAGCTGTAGCTACCATCTCTCTTTCTTTGCCCTGGCCCATGGTGTGGCTCAGTTGGTTGGGTGTCACAGGAGGTTTTCAGTTCGATTCTGGGTCAAGGCCACATGCCTGGGTTGTGGGCTCAATCCCCGGTAGGTGGCGTGCCAATCAATGTTGTGATTTCATTTCTCTCTCTCTCTCTCTCTCTCTCTCTCTCTCTCTCTCTCTCTTTTTCTCTCTCTCTCTCGTTCTCCCCCGTCTCTCTCTTTCCATCTCCCTCCATCCCCCTCCTTTATTCTCTCTAAAATTCATAAACTATTCTTAAAAAAAGAGTGCCACTCTTTATGTGTTGTACCTTATAATCAATGTTTTATTCTAGGGAAGGAAATAGCAACTATTCTGAATGACGAACGATTCCTTTAATCCCAAATATCAGCCTTTGAGTCAGAATATGTCCCATCTTTTCAAGCTTATGGAAGGAAGGGTGAATGTCATTTCTTAAGAAATTTCACCTTAGGTCTTTATTCTTCACTTCTCCGCATCTTTTCCCCAAAAGCAAAATCTCAGCTTGACAAATTTCTCACTTGGACACTGTTAATTCACAGTATTTACAACTTGTTTTCAGGATAAACTATTGTATCCCTGACATAAGTATTTGTTACATAAACATAATGCTGAATGATTTCTTGTTTCTTAAAAGAAAGATATGCACAATGTAGGCATTTAATCAAAGAGAATTCTGAAAGAGCAATCACTCCACCTGAATACTTGTAAGTAAACAATATAATCTTGCAATTACTATTCTACTTGCTCGGAAGTGATGATTTATTAAAGACAACGTAAGGGGGATAATTCATATCTATGCTAAACACCTGCTAAAATCAGAGATTACTCCCTCCCCCCTTTTTTTTAAAAACTAAATCTAATTTCGGTTCCTTTAAATAAATTTTAGAAAAATATTTTTTAAAAATTCCAAAAGACACAGACAAGTCAAAAGAATTTTTAATACCTATTTATTCTCTAACCAAAACAAAAATAGCATTCAGGCATGACTACACTAGTTTTAGACTTCTGCTGGTGTAAGTTCTTCATATTTTCTATGTTTAATCAGATGTAGTGCTCCACACACATAAAAAAGGTGAACACAGTGCTTCTTACAAACAAAAAAACACACACAACATATCTCAGCTTCAAGGCTCTTTTGGCTGCATTGCTCTGTCGTTCTCCTATTTCTCTTTGCAGATCAGCTCTCTCCACTCCCTGTAATTTTGGCTGGAACATGGAGCTTGCCTGTGGTGGTTATCCCCTGCTTCAAAGGTGTAAAGCATTCTCGTCCTTTTTTAAAACTTCTGATGGAGAAAAGATGGGCAATGATGACATCTAATCATAGTTCTATTACCTCCCTTAAGAAGGGTTGAGCTAAGACCGGTTTGGCTCAGTGGATAGAGCGTCAGCCTTCGGACTGAAAGGTCCCAGATTCGATTCCGGTTGGGGGCATGTACCTTGCTTGCGGGCACAACTCCAGTAGGGGGCCTGCAGGAGGCGGCTGATGGATGTCTCTCTCTCATCGATGTTTCTGACTTTCTATCCCTCTCCCTTCCTCTCTGTAAAAAAATCAATAAAATATATTGGGGAAAAAAAACACTGTTTCATTCCTTTAAAAAAAGAAGAAGAAGAAGAAGAAGGGTTGAATGGGTGGGTTCCCCTCTATTCTTTAGTACTAATATCAGTATTTACAATAGCTCCAATATTTAGACAATGTTAATGTTAGAATAATTTATATTAATATTAGAATAAATACTAGTGTTCTTCAACCAGAAATCCCATATTGTCTTTATGTGATCAAGAAGTAAGTTACTACTTAGTTGAACTACTGAGGTTTGAGGATTTATCTGTTACCAGAGCATGATATACTCTAACATATGATTGGTATCAAAACTATACATTAAGAGCCACTAAAGGAGATTGGAATTTTAAGAAAGAAGGACCACAGGTCCCTGAATGGTTAAGTGGAAGGCCACTGACCAACCAGAGCACCCAACTGGGCCTTATGTAGCTAGAAATAAGCTTCTACTGGTTAAACCACTGCAGGGCATCTATTGAACCACTGGACTTTATCTATTAGAGGAGCTGACATTACTTCTCCTAACTAACAAAGGCTGCTGTGTGTCTGCAGTCTCTTTTTGTGCATCACCCTGTCATTCTCCTGCTTCTTCTTAGAGATTGGCTAGAACATGGAGCTTCCCTGAAGTCAACTCCAGCCTTGACTGTACATGACCTTTTAATATATTTTATTTATTTTTTACATAGAGGAAGGGAGAGGGATAGAGAGTTAGAAACATCGATGAGAGAGAGACATCGATCAGCCGCCTCCTGCACGCCCCCTACTGGGGATGTGCCCACAACCAGGATACATGCCCTTAACCAGAATCGAACCTGGGACCTTTCAGTCCGCAGGCTGATGCTTTATCCACTGAGCCAAACCTGCTTCGGCTGTACATGACCTTTTAGTTCAAGTACCCATCATCATCGAACTGACCCAGCTCTCGTTGTCACAAGTCCAACTTCTCAAAAGCCCAAGTCTAATTGACCCATCTAGAATTGGGAATCCACAACTTGTCTTATGAGCTGATCTGGAGGCAGATGGGACACAGTGATATATTCCAGGGGCTATGGGCATAACATTATCTCCAATAAAAACATTGTGGATAAGAAAATAATGATTGCCACATTTACAGTGGAGGCCATCTTCACATCTGTTATCCAGGAGCCCACACCCAGACACTTACCTTCCTGAATTATTATTATTATTATTATTATTATTATTATTATTATTATTTCAAATCTATCCCCAAAAAGAACATGGCCTCAAATGGGGCATATGTTTCCTGTTATATACTCTAGCTCTGGTTATTAAGGCCAGTTGGATAAATGGCCCCAGGAAATATTGATCCCTTCAGAAAAAACCCTCACTCTACTTATAGGCTGTGATACTCCCCAACATCTGCGACCATTAACAAATATGGATTCAACACAGTAACCTCAACATCACAAAAGAACTATAAGTAGAGTAACAAGCAGGGTAGGTATTTTAATCATTGTGAATCACTCTTAATTACCTTTGATAACTCATTCCTTCTTGTGTCCTTAGTTAAGTCTTGAAAAAATTATACTTACACTCTACTCAGCTTTAATAAGAATTATTGGCTGGGACCATTATCACTTCTCCTGCATCTTGCAGTAGAGAGCTTGAAATAGCAGAACTCCTGAAAGGACAATAATCCAATATCTATAAGGAAATTTCATGCACCTGTCACAGGGAATATGATTTCTGAAGTCCCATACAACCAGCCATCAGAACAGGAAACAAATACTGAGTTCTTTTTGGACATCAAGGGGATTCATGAACCTATTTTGGAGTTCTAAAAGGATTTGGGGAAATGCTTAAGAGGTATCTGCCACTGCCTCTGGTATTGAGTGCAAGACTGAGGCAGAGGAAAGGAGTAAAGAGAAAAGGGTACATGTGGGAGAGGATGTTGGGCAGAAGAGATTGGGTAGAGGGACAATAGAGAGAAAAGGAAATAGGCATATTTGAAGGATAGAAAGTGAAAGACTGCCTCCAACAACTCTTTAGGGTTTTAAATGAAGGCCACCACTCGTCTTTTCAGATGAACCTGAGGTGGTGTCTTTCTTTATCTTTCTTCTCTAAATTCTGCCCCATCCCCACCCTGTGTGCACACAAACACACACCATGAGGCCATCTTATTACTAAAGTGTATTTCTCATCAACAGATCACTTCAATGTCTTGCACTCTCTTTGCTCCAATTTTTTCCCCTCCAAGTTTTAAAATGTTTTCAAAATTACTTTTTTAAAGATTCAGAAGAGTGAGAACACTACAAATCATAGTATCAGAACTTGGAATGGTTTGACTCGCCAGTAGGAATCCAAGAGCATTTATGCATCCATTAATGTCTCTGATTTTGAGGCTTAGTCTAGTCTCATTATTAATAAAGCTTTCCTTGTACTAGAACTAGAAATGCCTTTCTACAATACTAACATCAGTGCTGTGGATTAAATGTGACCTCCCTCTCCAAATTTACATGTTGACGCTCTAATTTCCAATGTGGTTCTGTTTAGAGATGAGGCCTTTGGGAAGTCATTAAGTCATGAGGGTGAAGCCCTCCGAATGGGATTAGTGCCCTTATGAGACACAGGGAGAAGATCTCTCGCTCTTCACCATGTGAGAATTCAGCAAGAAAGTGGCCATTCAGAAACCAGGAAGAAGGCCCTCATCATGAACTGAATCAGCCAGTACTTTGATCTTGGAACTCCCAGCGCCCAGAACAATGAGAAGTAAATGTGCATTGTTGAAGCCTTCCAGGCTGCGGTATTTTGTTATAGCAGCCCAAACTGACTAAGACAATTAGACTAAGAGGTATTTAGGGGACAGCAAGCTTTTGTCCACTCAATATGAATCTGAAAGAAATAGCTCCTTTGTGACTCATGGATGCCTTATTTCTTTGCCGCCACAGTATTGCTTTTATCAGTTAATTTCATCTAATGGTTTTAACCCATCATTACTGCCATTGACTTGACCTCTCAGGAAGCAGATTATAAAGAGGAAAATTTAACTGAATTATTGTGTTTTTTTTTTAAAAGGCTGAGGCAAATGGATATGGTGAGGTTGCACCATATTATGAGTGTATCTAATGCCACTGGATGGTACACTTTAAAATGACTAAAATTGTAGTTTTATGTTATATGTATTTTTCCACAATGAAAAAAGTCGAGGCTTATATTAAAAATACACGGACAAGTCAAATACAGCAATGAAAGAAAAAGCCATTGACCAATAAAAGGTTCTATTAGTCAGAGCTCTCTGGTTCTCAAGCACAAGAAAGGAAACAGATTTGCTTAAAGAGAATGTATTGGCTTACGTAGCTTAAAAGTAAAGGAGTCTTTTTAAATTTTATTTCAGGCCTGGCTTGATTCAAATAATCAGTGCTCTCATGACTTCTCCATCTATTGGCCATGCTTTCCTCTATGCTATTTTCGTTCTCATGCAAGTTCTCCCCAGATGATGGTAAAAGTAACTACCCGCGGCTTCAGGCTTATATCCTATCACCTTAGCAACCACTGCAGAAAGAGAGTGACTCTCTCCCAGTAGTTCCAATAAAAATCCTAGAGCTAATTTCATGGTCTGGTTTGGATCAGGACTAATTCCTGAACCAATTACACATCTAGGGGGATGGAGTGCTCCAATTACCCAAGTCTTAGCTTTAGAGCAGGGTAATAGAGTCAGCCCATCTAAACCACCTGAACTGGGAGGGGGGGAGGGCGACTCCCTAAGGAAATGCAATGTTACCAAATGAAAAGACCACAGATGTTCATAGATGTCCAGTAAGGGCACAGAATAGAGACTCAGACATGTTTGCAAATAGATAGATAGATAGATAGATAGATAGATAGATAGATAGATAGATAGCTAAGTAAAATCTAATAAAAACATTTTGAGACTAGAGGCAGAAACAAAATTACCTAACTTTGTTTGATAATATTCCATTAGGTGTTTGCTTGCTTACTAATTTTTTGACCCTGCATTCCTCAATAGCTACCTTTCTGTGTGTCTCTTTTCTTTGTGGCCAACATTCTTGAAAGATTTGTGATTTCCATTTAGAATTGTCTTCTGAAATCATGAAAAAGACTACAATTCCACTCCCTTTCTCTTTTACCAAAAGTTAACACAATGGGCAGCCAAATGCTACCAAAATGAGAACATGCCACATGTGAGTTATCATTTAATCTATATTTTTGGCCTCGTACTTCATCACCTTCTTAGACAACTTCTGTAAGTGAAGAAACCAACTTTTACTGTTTATAATTACATAATTATACATTCTGTGTCTTTTGCTTTTTTAATTTTATTTTTCAATTACAGTTTATAGTCAATATTATATTTTTAATATAGTTTATTGATATTTTATAGAGAGGAAGGGAGAAGGATAGAGAGTTAGAAACATCAGTGAGAGAGAAACATTAATCAGCTACTTCCTGCACACCCCCTACTGGGGATGTGCCCGCAACCAAGGTACATGCCCTTGACTGGAATCGAACCTGGGACCTTTCAGTCCGCAGGCCAATGCTCTATCCACTGAGCCAAACCGGTTTTGGCTCAATATTATTTTATATTAGTTTCAGATGTACAGCATAGTAGTTAGACAATCGTATACTTTACAAAGTGTTCCCCTGATATTTCTAGTAACCAATTGGCACCATACATAACTATTACAGCATTATTAACTCTATCCCCTATGCTGTACTTTACATCCCAAAATTATTTTGTAACTACATATTAGTACTTTTTAATCCCTTGACCTTCTTCATTCAGTTCCCCCCACCTTTCTTCCCTCTGACAACCATCAGTTTGATCTATCTATAAGTCTGTTTATATTTTGTTTGTTCATTTGTTTTGCTCTTTAGAAGCTTATCTAATTAAAGGATAATATGCAAATTAACCATCACTCAGTCACAAAGATGACAGTGCCCATAGCCACAAGATGGCAGCACCCAGTCCCCTCAGCCCCACCAGAGTCCCCCAGTCCTGGTTGGGGCAGCCGCTGAGAGCAGGCAGCATGAGTGGCTGGTGGAATGCTTGTTTCATTGATGCAGTGATGGGGCGAGCATCCTGTCCTAGCCGAGGAGGGCTTCTGGGCTTCGGAAAGCCTTTGGGCAGCAGGCACTGAGGAGCCAGGCCCTGCAGAGAGCAGAGAACCATGGGGCATGGGCCTAAGCCATCAGGACCTCCAGATTGGAGAGGGTGGTCAGGCTGAGGGACCCACCCCCCATGCATGAATTTCAATGCACTGGGCCTCTAATCCACATATAAGTGAGATCATATGGTATTTTTCTTCACTTAGCATAATAGCCTCTAAGTCCATCCAGGCTCTTGCAAATGGCAAGATTTCATTCTTTTTTATAGCTGAGTAATATTCCATTATATATACCATAACTTTTGATCACCTCGCCTATTGATAGGCACTTGTCTTTTCTTGATGCTCAATTGTTTATCGTAGAGGAGGGTTCCAAACCAAGCAAATAAAGCATTAACTTTCAGCTTTTTGAGTTCCTCATTGCGGCCCTAATGGTGCAAAATGGCTAACACACTCCAGGCTCATTTGACTTTGTCCTTGGCTTATCACTGCAGGCACACATGCACATGCATACACACACACACTACTTAATGTCTTGCCATGATCAGAAAGCCAGGGAAGATAGTTGCATGATGGTAAGCATAAACACTAACCACGTAGCTAACAGAATATCACTTAAATCCTCCCAACACCCCCAAATCGCTTTATTTCCCATCTTCGCACAAGTATTAGGAAATATAATCACATAATTTATGAGCAGAGGCAATAACCATATTCTAGATAACACATCAGGAAGAGGAAGGCTACCTCCTGAGACACATGCTATCTTGAGTACATTTGTGAGAGAGAGCAGACAGGGCTGGTCTTTTCTCACCAACAATCTACCCACCCAAGGACAAATGCACCTATCTTCACCTTGGGAGTCAGAAAAGGAGAGAGAGAGAGAGAGAGAGAGAGAGAGAGAGAGAGAGAGAGAGAGAGAGAGAGAGAGAATTTTAGTATTACATTAAAATATCATAAATTTAAGTAGAGAGCAGGAATTGTCAGGGAGGGGCAGTCATTATGACGACACTGGAATAGGGAGGGAAAGTCCCAAATGAAGTCACAGTCATTGGAAAGAATTTTAAAAGGGAAAATCGGATTGAAAAAAAAAAAGGAAAGGCAGGCAAAAGAGTTAACAGGAGACAAGCAGGTGTACTTGTGATTCAATCTAGGGGAGAGGAAGAAACTGATGCCCAATAGATGCTGTGTCTATTAGGGAAGAAGTAATTGAAATGTGGTGAAAGTGGGTTCATAAAGCCAGAGGATCCTACCATGCTAGAGCGTGAAACCAACTCCTGGAACTTAGAGATTGGGAAGAGATGAGAGAGGCAGCTCCCTGGGAAACAGCTCCCTCAGTCAAACCCAATTGAACGCAATATATTAAAGATGTTCAGTGTTTTCCCATCTCAGGTTTACACATTTCTCTGCATGTCTTCTACTATTGTAGTGATATTCTTATAATTAGCTAAATAAATGAATAATAGGAAAGAAACAACATGAAGGCCAGGCATTTTAGGCATGTGCACTGTAAAACACTGGGGGAAGGTTGTAGCAATAAATGGTTAAGCAAGCAGTCCCGAGATAAACGGTTAAATTGGGAACTACTGAGGAATCCCCTTACGGCGAGGCTTGCAACACTTCCTCCCCTAAAGCCAGGCCTGCAAACTATTCCTCTTACCTTCGGCCAGACCACAACACCTGAACCATAACTTCCTGGGTCCGTTGGGCTGACTAGGTCAAGCAGCCTTACTAGGAACCTCCTGGGTTAGCTGGTCCCTTGCTGCCTGAGAACCAATTAGAGATTGCCGAGTCAACAGTATGAGCCAAGAGGGGAAGGCAGAATGGGTATAAAAAGAGGGACTGCCCCTCTGTCGGAGCTCTTACCAGGCATTTGCCAGGCTGCTGCGACAGCTAAGGTTTGAGCCCGGATTCGAATCTGTAATAAATTTATGCCTGTTTGAATTCAATTAGTCTTTGTGGTCTATCTTGTGGGGACTCGCTCCGTCACAAAGGGGACTGGACAAAGGGTAGACAGACCCATGCCTGGTAAAGTTGGGATGACATAGTGAAGGTGCTTGCTGTCAGTCACGCCTGGGAACAGAAGTCATTGGCCAGAATGGGCGTGGCCACTACAAGTCCTTGAAAATTTGGGATACATAGCCCCCTAAACTAAGTTGTTCACTCTCTTGTGCTCTTGCTTTCTTGGGACTCATGTGACTCCAGACTTCCGGGGCTCGTTTGCTCCTGCTTCCCTGCATTCACCCGCACGCAGTGGACTAATGGACTGCAACTAGCCTGATGCCATGCTGGACCTGTCTCCGGCATGAAAAGAAGACCCTGGCTTTGCTTTTAGCTTTACTTAAACTTCAGCTGCACTTCTTCTATGACTGGACTGAGGGGAATGAGACTGGACAGGCAGGGATATAATTTCTACCATATCTCATCCTCCCGTGGAGAGCTCTGGAAATGCTTATCCCAGTAGTTCTCCAAGACCCCGCTCCCACCAGCAGTGGGGACAGAGGAGACACATTTTTCTCTGATGGCAGCAGCAGTTTGAAGCAGATCTGAACTCCTGAAGATTGGTTCTAGAGAACGTCATGATCAGAATTTAGGTTTCAGAGAAATTACCATGTCTTAGTTTTCTTGTAGCCCTATACCTAGCAACGTGGCAGGCATGTAGTAGCCATTTAGTACATGTTGAATAGTTGAATGTCGTAGCAGATGCAGTCAGAGCCTTTACTGGATTCTCTTGGCAGATCCTGAAGTCAGTAGCTGTCGAGGTCTTATATCTCATATTTGCTGAAAGCTTCTGCTATGTTGGTTTCTGGGCCTGTTGAGAGTAATGCTATCGGTTAGGAATGCCTGTAGCTCTCACCTAGACCCATACTATTTAAGTCACCCTCCCCTACTCACATACACACACACACACATACACACATACACACATACACACAAGCTCATTTCCTGGTGCCAGGGTGAGGATGGGTTGCCTCAGCTTTCTCCTTATTTATCGGTGCTCAGGGCTTTCTATAAAGGGATCTGGGGAGGAGGAGTGTCTGCCTGATTTCTTGTCTAGCTGCTTTGCTAGAGGCTGTGTCCTGCAGCTGGCAATATGTTGACTCAGGATGGATGTCTTTGAAATGGATGCCTTGGCAACCAAAAGCTTAATGGCAACACTTACACTATAGCTTCCTAGCTCTTCTCTGCCCGATGGCTTTCTCTGGCCTCAGAACCGTGCAGCCTGGCACAGAGCAGAGCAGAGGCTGCCACAGAAACAATCCTCAATTAAAGGGGGGCAGGAGTTGGTGGATAAAAAAAAAATCCACTTCCACTCGGCAGGTGTGGCTCAGTGGTTGAATCTCAAACCATGAACCAGAAGGTCACAGTTTGATTACCAGTCAGGGCACATGCCTGGGTTGTGGGCTCGATCCCTAGTGTGGGGTGTGCAGGAGGCAACCAATCAATGATTCTCTGTCATCATGGATGTTTCTATCTCTCCCTCTCCCTTCCTCTCTCTGAAAAAAATAAGAACATTAAAAAATATATATTTTCTAAAAAACTACTTCCTTGCTCCTGGATGAGGCAATTCTGAGGTGTGGTATACACAGTCTCAAAAATTTTAAATAAATGAATATTTTACTTTGACTTTATAGCCAACGGAATCTGATTTATTATTCTGTCTTTATTCACTGTGATGAATTAAGGGGGTCCCTAGCACACAGAGCCATTTTTTACATTTTCTTAGCTACAGATCAAGTCACCCTCCAGCACTTCCTCATTTAAGGAGTCCTTTACTAACTTTCCTCTCTTCCCTGTCTTATGTCTCCACTCCTTCAACATGCTTCCTGGTGTACTCTCTGGATAAGCAACTTGCACCCAAATCTTGTCTTAAAGTTGCCTCTGGAGGGGGCTCAAAAACTAAAATTGCTGATATGTAACCTATGAAGTCAAGTGACTTTTCTCTTATTATTTCCCTGACCTTATAATTCCTTTCAGAGAGTCTAAAGTTATTAGTCAGGAAGAAATATGGCTTTGAATTCCAGGAGACAAATGTTGTTATTCATCACAGTGAATAAAGACAGAATAATAATCAGATCCCGTTGGCTATAAAGTCAAAGTAAAATATTCATTTATTTAAAATTTTTGAGACATCTGAACACCAAATTGTGTTGAGCCAATCATTTACAACTCATTTCCAAGAGACTTGTAGTAATACTAGTATTAATACCCAATAGAGATCCCATCTATTTTCACCCAAATCACTTACCCTCTCAACAATTCCATTTTTCTTATTTGTGAAATGGAGATAATCATGCTTGCCAGCTCCCTCACAAGGACATTGTCAGGATTAATGAGTTAATGCTGGGGAAGCACGTTTCTGCCCTAGATGAATGTTGCTATATAAATGCAAATGATTGCGTTGCAGCTAGGCTTACATGTACAAATGCAATGAATTTCAGATCCTAGATTCTTTCATAACATTGAGAAGTAATTCTAATCTGAACACAGCTTTCTCAGTTTTTTGTCCAAGAAAAAAAGCCATCAGTATGAAAGTGAACCCAGAATGTTAGAGTTGCTTCCGATGCTTTTTCCAGCAGCTCTCCCTGTTCCCTAATAGTTCACTGGTTTTGTGTATCCTGTCTCCTTAGCTCCCTCCATCACCTCCTGTGCTATCCGGTGTTCCTATCACTCCTGGAACGCTTTTAGACTTAGTTACATGAGCTGCCTGCTTCTATTAAAAGAGAATTATTCTGTATCTTACTTTTTGAGTTTTTTACAGCATCTTTCACTTTGCTAATTCATCTCTTTAAAGTCTGATTAAGTGGATTCTCAGCAGTGGTCAAAGAGAAGAGAAGTACAGTTCCTGTTATTATTTTGATCAAATTTCCCCCTGCATAAAACTTATACAATTATCCATGATCTTCAAGACAACATCCACACTTGGCACTGTCTCATCCAACCACATGGCTCTTTCCATCCTCTCTGTCACTATCATCCTGCACAAAAAGGAACTTCTTCTCTTACCCACCTTACAATTCAGGAGATCTGGATTTAGTCCCTTTTTGTACCTTACTATATGTGTGAACTTGTATAAATTCTTTTCTAGCTTAACTTTTTTTAATCTAGATAATGGGCACGTGGTACAAAATACAGAAGGTGCAAAAAGTTCAAAAGCAAGATTCCCCAATATCCCACTCCTCACTTACAGAAGCAATCATTGTTAGCAGTTTCTTATGATATAGCAGATATAGTCTAGGCATATACAGAAGTATATGTGTATGTCCACAATATAACTTGCTAGGATTTTGATTGGGATTGCATCAGATACATAGATCGAGTTGGGAAGCACTGACATTTTGACAATATTGAAACATCTCTTTGATTTCTTTCATCTGTTTTCCTCATATAGATCTTATACATATTTTGTTAGATTTATACTTAAGTGTTTCATTTTTGAGGTGCTAGTATAAATAGTTTTGTGTTTTAGATGTCAAATTTCAATTACTGGTATATAAGAAAGCAATTGACTTTTGTATATTAATCTTGTATTCTGCAACCCGTTATAATCACATATTAGTTCCCAGAGTTTGTTGTTGTTGTTGTTGATTTTTTTGGGATTTTCTACATAGACAATCATGCCACCTATGAACAAGATAGTTTTATTTCTTCCTTCCCAATCTGTATGTGTTTTATCTCCTTTTCTTGTCTTATTGCATTTCTAGGAGTTTCAGTGAGATGTTGAATATGAGTGAAAATAAACGACATCCTTGCATTGTTCCTGATCTTGTTCGGAAGGCATCTAGTTTTCCACTGTATTAGTTTGCTAGGGATGCCATAACAAAGCACCATAAACTGGGTGGCTTAAGCAACAGCAATTTGTCTCACAATTTTGGAGGCTGGAAGTCTGAGAAAGCGTCAGAGAGTTGTTTTGTTCTGAGGTCTCTCTCTTTAGTTTGTAGAAGCTTGTTTTCTCCCTGTGTCTTCACATGGTGCATTTCTGCCTTGCCAACCACCTTTTCCTATTTAATTCTGCATGGTCACAACCACGTTTATACCTTCCAAGCAAACAAACAAACAAACAAAAAATGCAAGACACTTCTTTAGGGAAACAGAATGATCTCAGAGGAACAGAGAAAGGAGTGCTCAGACTGATCATTTCAGGTCTCTTAGACCATGAGGGTCCTTATACAAATGCCCTGCAATGGTCAAACCAGTCTGTGCACACAGAGCTCTAGTCAGCTCTTTAGTATTTCAATTAAATATGAGTAGGCAATAAAGGGTTACCTACCATACATTGGAAGAAAACCCGTACCATGAAATACAGAGACCAGAAAAGCAATTCTGAGAAAACGTGTTATAAGGAGCAGAAGAAAACTTTGTGATACCCTCAGAGAAAGATATTTCATCCCTGAAACAATACCTATTCCTATGAAAACAAAATGCTGGTTCTCAAATGGTCTCCTTACATGAACAGCAAGGAGAGGCATACCCTTCCATATTGGAGGGTGGCAAGTTTAATAAGCAAGGAAATGGATGAGTCTTGTCTTGGGTGCTGCAAGATGCATAGATCTCTGCCCTGCACTCCAGAATTTTAAAGTTTATGTAGAGGTCTCTTATACTGTCCAGATGATCTCAACAATATTCTTCCCTCTCAAGGCTGTGTCCTTGGAACAGCTCTCATTGTGTGAACCAAGGACAGAATGAACACTCCAAGGACGGGGGTGATGTGGGGGCGGGGAGGGGAGGCGCCTCTGATTTGCCTGAGTCCGTCTTGCAGGTCAACTGGCAGTCATGATTATTCCTCCACAGAAAGAGCATTTGATGGAATTTAAGAACATGAGAGATTACATTAAACTTTCAGTATAGAGGCTAGAAGATAAAGTCAGGAAACTATCAAAACATACAGCCAAAAGGCAAAGAGCTAGACCAGAGTAGGAAACTTCTGATACGTACGAGTTTCAGAAAGAAAACAAAGAAAATGCAAGGGAAGAGATTTTCAAAGGAATTATATACATCTAACTAAGTTTGAGTCTGAACTAAGTTTCCGAATTGAAACAGTCCTGTAAATTCCAGGATAATGAAGAAACACCTACCTGAAGCATAGTCAGAGTTGGGATGTGTAAGTGCTCTCAGACAGTTGTCCTGTCTATGTTTCTCATCACATTGGCTGTTTGAAACTCTTCTCTAGTCGATTCGTCAGAAGGAGCCCATGGGAACAACAGCCAAAAAACTCTGAGTTTTTGTATGTTAGTAATAGTTTGCCTATGCCCCTCTATATTTGAAAGTCTATGTTCAGGAAACAGGGATCAAGGTAAGAGGTAGAGGAATGGCACCCTTCCATTCACTTATTTTTGCCTCTTATCAGTTAGGCATCTTTCTCCCATCTTTCATTCTGCCTGGTGTCAAGAATGGAGCTTCTCTCATTCAGTTTCTTCAGAATATAAATCTCTGGTATTCTATGAGGCTGGAGGGAAGGTTGTTGTCTCACTGTGGGAAACATGGGGAAAGGGACCGGAACCTATTTTATATTCAGACTGGAGGCCCGGTGCACAAAATTCATGCACAGGGTGAGCAGCCCAGCTGCACCCTTTCCAATCCAATACCCCTCTGGGGATGTCCAACTGCCTCTTGCAATCCAGGATCGCTGGCTCTTAACCACTCACTTGCCTGATCGCCCCTAACTGCTCCCCTGCTGGCCTGATCACCTTTAACCACCTCTGCCTCACCCCGCACCTGGGACCCAGGATTCCCTCCTCCAGCTGGTCACAGGCACCTGGGACCTAGGCCAGCTTTGCCTAGGGAAGCCGCCACCGCAGGGGACTGTGGGCAGGCGGCTTTGCCTGGACCACAGCCATGGGCGCTGGCTCTCAGGATCATAGGGGTGTGGCTTGTCCCTCTCCCAGGATGAGCTACAGCCACAGGCACAGCCACTGGCGGCGCCTAGGACTACAGGGTGGGTGGCTTGTACTTCTCCCAGGCCATAGTCTGGCTGGTGCCCATTCCTCTCTCCTGAGCTCATTTGTGCCTGGCTGGTCCCCATCCCTTTCTCCCCAATGTTGGTGTCTGAGCTGTTACAGTGTGATGGTGTGATGACCATTTGCATATTAGCTCTTTGTTGTATAGGATTTTCAACTAATCATTGGTTTCAGCACCATCACTTACTCTTACCTTCCACTGCTCTGGTGCTTCTAGTAACTGATCCTTTCTGTGATTTTAAAGGAAATGGCCTTTCTCTTTTTTGGCATCCTCCTATACATGCATGGAAGGTTTCAGCTTTTTCTGTTTTATTAAAGTTATTTATCACTCTTCGATCTGGTCCATCACCACTGCTCCATTGCTGTCTCTTTTCTTACCTGTGTGGATTCATATTTTTCATATTCATTTTCTGTCATTTTAGTGGGACCTTGAAAGAAAATAGATATAAACAAACCTTTTCAATGTGAGTTTAAAAAGAAATCCTCTTCTATTGCTTGAATAAAAGTATTGTGTTATTTTCCATAGCAAGGACTTTTGACATGCTCTTTCCTCTGACATGCTCTTTCCTCTCTACAAAAGGCTTTTTCTCCTTCTTTACCTCCAGGATATCCATGCACCTGATGTAGTAGACTTAATCATATTCTCCAAAGATGTTTCCAAGTCAGTACTTGTGAATGTGATTTTATTTGGAAATAAGATTGTTACAGGTGTAATTAAGTTAAAGATCTTCAGATAAAATCATCCTAGATTTAGGTGAGGTGGGCCCTAAATCTAATGACTGGCATTCTTTGAAGAGAAAGGAGAGGAATATTTGAGACACACAGACACAAAAGAGAAGACGTTTATATAAAGACTAGAGGCCCAGTGCACAAAATTCATGCACAGGGGTGTGTGTTCCTCAGCCCAGCCTGCACCCTCTCCAATCTGAGACCCCTTGGACCTAAATGGGCAGTTGGACATTCCTCTCACAATCCAGGACTGCTGGCTCTCAACTGCTCACCTGCCTGCCTTCCTGATTGCCCCTATCCACTTCCCCTGCCAGTCTGATAGATGCCTAACAGCTTCCCTGACAGCCTTTTTGCCCCTAACTGCCCTCCCCTGCAGGCCTGGTCACCCCTAACTGCATTCTCCTACAGGCCTGGTCCCCCCAACTGCTTTCTCCTGCAGGCCTGGGTACCCCCCAACTTCACTTCTCTGTAGATCTGGTCACCCCCAACGGCCTTCCATTGTAGGCCTGGTCCCTCCCGACTGCCCTCTCCTGCTAGCCGTCTTGTGGCAGCCATCTTATATCCACATAGGGGCAGTCAAAATTTGACCACATGGGGGCAGTCATCTTGTGTGTTGGAGTGACAGTCAATTTGCATATTATTCTTTTATTATATAGGATTAAATAGGATAGAGACCTGGTGCATGGGTGGGGACCAGCTGGTTTGCCCTGAAGGGTATCCTGGATCAGGGTAAGGGTTCCATTGGGGCATAGGGTGGCCTGGGCCAGGAGCCTGTGGTGGTTTGCAGGTTGTCCATGCCCCCCAGTGACCCAAGCAGAGGCCTGGGATCTGGGGTTTATTTATCTTCTTTAATTGAAACTTTATAGCCTTGAGTTCAGGCCTGTGCTGGCCAGGGTGTGCGAGAAGCTTGGCTTCCTCCATTGCTGGGGAATCCCAAGCCTCCTGCTCACACCGTGACTGCAGCCATCTTGGTTGGATTAATTTGCATACTCTCTCCTGATTGGCTGATGAGCATGGCTTGTGTGTAGCAGAGATATGGTCAATTTGCATATTACTCTTTTATTAGGTAGAATGGAGGCAGACAGAGATTTGAATGATGCAACCACAAGCCAGAGAACACCAGTAGAAATAAAAATCTAGAGGAGGCAAAGAAGTATTCTTTCTTGGAGGCTTCAGAGGGAAGCCTTAACAACATCTTGGTTTTAGACTTCTGGCCTCCAGAACTGAGAACAAGTTTCTGTTGTTTTAAACTACCAAGTGTGTGGTTATTTGTTGTGTCAGCTCTAGGAAACTAATACACTTGCATAATTTCAACTCACTCTGCAGGTATCTCCCTAAACATCACACTATTATAGGTCCCCAAATTAGATCCACCCATTATACAACCTAATTGCATTCCTTTGTTAGTATTACAACACTTTTCATTGTGTAATTACTTGGTACTTCTTTGTTTTGTATCTACTTCTTGTGAGGGACAGGATCAGATCAGTCGTCTCCATTCTTGTGTCTCCTAGGCCTGACACAGAGACTTATATATGTAGCAGTTGCTCAGTTCATTCATTCATTCATTCACTCATTCACTCCTCCTCACTCATTCATTCATTTCTTATTCTGGAATGTCTTCATATTTTTCAATTCTACCCATCCTTCACAGAACAGCTACAAAGCATTTTCTTATTCCAGCTATATTTCTGATGACCTAGACCTTAATAGTATAATTATTTTTGCATATTACCATAATTTATCTTCTCCAAATTTTAACTGGAAAGAACAAGAAAGTCTTTGTAAGGGAGGTACCCTATAAGCTCCTCACCAGCCCCCTTCCCCCCACACACATATACACACAGCATCTTTCACAGCGGAACAAATAAATATTGGTTGGTGAGGAATAGCTCCTTCAAGAGTTAACAATCACTTATTATGCACTATGGTTAAGCTATCTTCTCCTCTGCGTCCTAATCAAGCCTTAGGAGGCTGTCAGAAGCAGATGCAACATAATACTCCCACCGCATCTCTCATAGGGGAAAAATCAGCGACTCAGTGGGCTTTGGTGTCTGTAATTTTTAATCACCGTTTTACAAAGTATTCTCAAGGTTTAAGCCAGGCATCCTTTAGCAACCTTATTCTAGACCTCTTTTTAACTTGTATACATCTGTTTTTGCATCCAGCACAGCTATGTATAATATATGTATGTGTTCATATTATGTAACTATATAGTACATTAGTATTCTCTTTCTACCAATTTATACATTCAAAAAGGAGGACTGTGTCTTATTCATCATTGTATGTCTCTCCCCTAACAAAATGCCTGGTGTATAATGTGTACAGCATGCATTTGCTGAATAAGTAATGTCACTAAGTTAACCTTGCTCTGTTCCTGAAAATTCTCATTCTGGATAATTTCTGAGAGTTTAACATTTTTAAAGCCATGGTTATATGTGCAGCCATCTACGGTGCCTGTGAATAAGACCTTAAACTGGATGGATGCTCATTAATTCTCACATCTATATCCAGGATTCTATTTGCCTGTGTTTCTATGAATAGACATGGTGTGAATATTTATCCACATGAAGCAAAAGATAGCAATAGCTACACTCTTCTTTTATACCTCTAATATTAGAATGAGGGCACATTAAACATGATGGCAATTAAATAATGCAGAATGCAAGCACGTGACCAGAAGAAGCCTGCAAACACTGAGGAGTCATAAACCACACACACACACACACACACACACACACACACACAATTTAATAGGCACAATGCCAAAGACCTACTGGCTCGCTTGCTGTTGTCCATATGGCTTACCTCACTCACCCAAAGGTCCAACGACCAAATTAAAGTCCCTCAGAATAGCTGACAGATATATCACTACACTTCTTTGGTCAGTATAATGGTCAGACTCCTTTTATCATTTCTAAGGGCCCTTCCCCCAATTCCATGTTTTTGCTTTTAACAGTCCACCCAGCGACTCTCTTGAGAGCCCTACCCCAAGGGCTACTAGAGCCAGAGCCATACTTGCAGGAAGACAGATGTGCTTAGGCGTTTGCCTCTCCTTGGGGGGGAGGGGAGGGCCTTGCTTGAGCGTAAGAAAACCCATCTCCCTTGTCTAGAGTGGGTCTGACTTCAGAGGTCACTACAACTCAGAGGGCCTGAAAGGTCCTTGCTGAAACTGAGAATTTGCACACTTTTGCTTCACTTCTTCCCCTTCCATTCTGTTTCCCCATCTCCACAGGTTTCTCCTAGAGGCACCTCACTATTAAATCACTTGTTCTCAAATCCTTGTCTCAGTGGCTGCTTTGGAGGAACTGAGCCTAAGACAGTTGGTTCTGAAAGGGGTCCTTGGATGCTGACTCTAAGCAAGATGCTCTAGATCAGTGGTTCTCAACCTTCCTAATGCTGCGACCCTTTAAGATAGCTCCTCATGTGGTGACCCCCAACCATAAAATTATTTCTGTTGCTACTTCATCACTGTCATTTTGCTAATGTTATGAACTGTAATGTAAATATCTGATATGCAGGATGTATTTTCATTGTTACAAATTGAACATAAATAAAGCATAGGGATTAATCACAAAAACAATATGTAATTATATACTGTGAAATATTTATTTCTAATTACAAATAAATGAAATTTTGTCTTGAATCGTGGTGTAGCATGGGCAACAGTCTTTATATGACAACAGTAAACTACATTCTACATTTTGCTACACCAAGGAGCGGTGTGTTGGTTCCTAAGACCATGGGAAATAGGTGTTTTCCAATAGTCTTAGGCGACCCCTGTGAAAGGGTCATTCGACTCCCAAAGGGGTCACGACCCACAGGTTGAGAACCACTGCTCTAGAGTCACTTAATAGTCAGATGGCAACCTGGACTCCCTCACTGGGGTAAGTGGAATACTGACAGCCATTGTCACGCTGTGAAATTGCATTCACTAAGACTTCCACCTATGGCAAATCTAGTGGGAGGAGAGGAGTGGGAGGAGTGGCAGTGGCTTGTGGATTTCTCTATTGTTTGAGAAACAAGAAGGAAATGGTAATTGTAAGGACTGTGAAATTGGTTGTTTCTGGGCATCAGTGATGCAGTGAAGAGACTCAGGTGTGAAAGTCAGAAGGCCTCCTTAGCATCACTTAAAAACACTTACGATTCCAGAAACCAGAGGACATAGCATGCTAAAGACCAGGCCAGGACCTCACTGTAAGACAAGCAGAACTTCAGAGAAGGCTGAATTGGCAGCCTCATGCAGTCTCCTAGATAGAACAAAGTCAGGGCCTTGTATGGGAAAGGAGTGTGAACTTGAGACTTGGAATAGTGACATCTAAGTAGATGCACTTGAGAATTTTGAAGCGTCTGAGTCTGCAGAAGTGGCCTCTATGCTGCTGGCTAGGATAACAGCCTACCCCTCACCTAGAGACAACATAAGGCCTCAGATGAGACAAATGCCTTGTGTTTCTCAAGTCAATATCTGCCTCTCCCCTCCTGGCCACTAGACCAACAGCAAGGGACAAGTCTCACTGTGGGCTGATTGAGGAAGTTCTGACGTTGCCAGAGAGAGAGAAAGGGTATTCTTTGAAGGAGCTGCAGGAATTGGCTGACGTTTCTAGTGGGGGATATTGAGGGTGCTGGACCTATGTTGGGGATAGTATACTAATTTGGAAAAGGGAGAGTTCGTTAATATAAGACCACTATCCGGTCAGTCAGGATTGAATGGCTTGCTAATGAAACCAGAACTGATGTGTTGTTAAAAGGGCTTTTAGAAGTTTGTGGGGGAGGGGGAAATGACCCACATTTAAAGAAGTGGAGATGCCAGAAACACCTTGGCAGAGTGTTAGGAATGGTATTTTAAAGGCCCGGAGATAAGACCATGTCAGAATCACTCGAGACTCAAGGACCCACTCTGTTCCCTGTGAGGACCCAAAGGCTACTCCTTTTACGTACACGATAAGGAATGTACTAATGACGAGGACACAGAACTCTTGAGACATGAGACACTCCATTACCCAGAGCCACTGACTTCAGAGGCTGTTGTGGAACTGTTCTTAATGACAACGGGAATAATAGAATTCTGGAATTGTAGAGGCAAGTGGCAGAGACAAGGTGAACTTAATTACCGTAAAGTTTGGCGGGTTGGAATGGTTCATGGATGGGTAAACTCATTACCCATCACAGATAAAATGGGCTGCAGTAGAGCCCCATGTGCTCTTGAAAAACAGTGGTGAGGGGAAATCCTCCCAGTGGGCGGAAGTTTCCGGTAGAGCACCCGGTCATCCAATTGTGTAAAGAGAGAAATAATATGGAGTAAGGGTGTCTTGGCCTGTTGGGAGATACCAAGTTGAGGAGAGAGGCAGTGGGAGCAGTCCACCCCAGCATGAATAGTTTAATACCAACATTCTTTAGAATTATCACTGAATAGGATAAGAAAAACAAACAAACTGACTTGTAGGCATTTTTATTGTTCTTTGTAAATTCTCTTCATACAGCACACACCACGCCATTTTGCCTACACACAAGTGGACCACTTCTCTCACTGTCCCCCTAATTCACCATTGCTTATGGTACATTCCTCCAAGGAGGCCAATTAGCTCCACAGTGGCAAGTTGATTACACCTAATCACTTACTTACAGGGGCAGTGATTGATCTTGACTAGGATCAATATATTTCCTTTTTTTTTAAATATTTTATTATTGATTTTTCACAGAGAGGAATGGAGAGGGATAGAAAGTCAGAAACATCAATGAGAGAGAGACATCGATCAGCTGCCTCCTGCACACCCCGCACTGGAGATGTGCCCGCAAGCAAGGTACATGCCCCTGACCGGAATCGAACCTGGGACCTCTCAGTCCGCAGGCCGACGCTCTATCCACTGAGCCAAACCGGTCTCAGCGGATCAATATATTTTCCGAGTCTGCGTTCTTGCTCACAATATCTCAGGGCCCTGCCTAGCAAAACCTCACTTTGCATAACATATGAACCGATTAAGAGCAAAGGGGTCACAGCATGGCCCCTGGCCACAAGATCAAGTGAACATATTACAGTTGGCCTCACCCAGGTGCAGCTTGCCTGACAGGGTGTTCACCTCATCTCAAAAACATGCTCTTAAAGGTGCAGCTATGGCACCAGGTTAAAGATGAATCCCTGCAAGTTCAGGCCACTGACCTTCAGGATGTTTTACCTTCAATTGGCAGCCTTTATGTGGTGCTATGCCCTCCATAAGGAGAACACAGAGGCCCAGAAAACAAGGAGTAGAAATAGAAGTGGCACTGCTCACTGTCACTAATAGTGACTCACTTGGAGAATTTATCCTTCTTGTCCCCAGAAGTATAGGTTCCGTGAGTCTACATATCCTAGTTGCCGGAGGGAAAATGCTTCAACCACGGGACATAAGAATCTTTACAAACTTACAGTTACAATAGCCATATGGTCATTTAGACAACAAAAAAAAAAAAAAAAAGGAAAGAAAAAAAGGTCCACCCTGGTAGGGGCAATTGACTCTATTCATCATAAGAAGATAGACAGAATGGGATAGGAAGAATGTCCTTGGAGTTCAGAGGATCCACCGGATCAAGTCCTGGTGCTCCTGTGCCCAGTTTTAACCCTAAATAAACAACCACAACAAAAATGGGCATGGTAACCAGGGTTCAGAATGAATAGTTTAATACCAACATTGTCTAGAATTAGCACGAGGATGAGAGTCTGGATCACCTCATGAGGTAAGCAATCTGGACCAGAAGAAACACTTGCTTAGGGTGAGAAAAATTAAATGAATAGAGGAGGGAGATGGTAAGCATCAGTTATGACCTCAAGATTAACCCAGCAATGGGGACTTCAGCTATCTCACCAATGTTCCTTTGGTAAGTTTCCCCCCAGAAATGTGATCAATGCCATTTTGAAGAAACTGGCGGGGAATGGAATAAGACAAGCAAATCTGAGTGTTAGAATGTGTAAGTGGTAGTGAGTATACTAGGATCCCTTATAATTCCTTAATTCTGTATGCCCGCCCTCGTTTTCCATGCTCTTTTGTTTTTAATGGCTTATACATGCAACTTTACTCATACAACTCTACTGGAGGCTCTGCCCATACTTGCTGAGAGACCAAAATACCTTTAACCAGTGACCAACTGGTAAGAGAATATAAAAGTCAAGCTTCCACAAACTGATGTATTACACTTCAGAGCTCCCCATGGGATCATGCCTGAGGCTAGTAATATACCTGTAGTAGGCAGAATTCTAAAATGGCTGCCAATGACCCACACCTACTTATAATCACCTGTCCTTGAGTATATGCAGGACTGTGAATATGGTGGAATATTCTTCCTGTGATTATGTTACATGATATGACAAACAAGCAGGGATTCTGCAATTGTAATTAAATTGTAATTCTAACCAGTTGGCTTTGAATTAATAAAAAAGATTACCTGAGGTGGGTCTGACCTAATCAGGTGAGCCTTTCAAAGAGAGGTTAGACCTTTCCGAGAGTTGGATCCCATTAAGGAAGTGACTTCAGTAGTCTGGGAAGGAAACGATAGTGACTAGATCCTGGAAAAGGGGCTGGGGGAAGTGCTAGGATTGCAGATAGACTTTGGAGGCAGAGCTGACCTGGCTTGCTGATGGCTTAGATAGGAATTCCCTCAATAGTTTCCCTCATAGATCTTCAGATAAACCAGTTTGACAATTATGTGATAGGGAATTCATTTTTGGACAGCTTGAATTGACAGAATCTTCTTTGCTGTGGTGAGCTAGGTCTACCTCATATGACTCTGTCATTTGGTCCCAGCACCAGTAGTATAGCCTAGGCCCTGATAGTTGGCCTTTTGCTCCTAATGTAAGCTCCTGACATTAAGTTTCTGATTACGGAAGCAACTACTTCAAAGCATCTATTTCAAAGACTGCTGTTTCAAATAAACGCATCAGCAGCTACCTGACCAGATAAAGAGCCAGGCCATCCCATCCCGAAGTTTTTGCTGTTTGACTTAGATACCTGAGCACTTATTTTTCCCTTAACACTGTTATGTTTTAAGAGTGGAACTCGGGAAACCTTAGACACCCCACCCTCAACTCCAATAAAAGAAACCCGGGCCCACGTTCTCTCTGTCTACCAAGACCTCACGGTGGGGCAGTAGGGGTGTGTGCTATGTACTCTCCAAGATCTGTGAGTAATAAACCTTCCAAAGTTCCTTGATTGTTATTGCTGAGATCCATTTTTCAATCATTATAACCACAAAGGCTGGTCCAGCTACACCATTGGCTTAAAGGGGAAATGTCGCCCTACCCAGTCTGGCTCAGTGGATAGAGCGTTGGCCTGCAGACCGAAGGGTCCTGTGTATTAGGATGCAATTGCAGGATCCTCCCCGGCCCGGGCCCTGGTCAGGGCTTGTGCAGGAGGCAACTAATTGATGTGTTTTCTCACATCAATGTTCCTCTGTCTTCCCCTCTCCTTTTCACTCTCCCTAAAAATCAATGGGGGAAATATCCTAGGGTGAGGATTAACAACAACAATAACAACAACAAAGACAAGAGGGAAATGTCTGTGGGGGCTGGCCTTGACCCAGGACAATGCCTTGGGCATTTCTAGCCAATGGCATCACTATCAATAGGCTGACACTGGCACAGAACATTCAGTCTCTGAATGAAATGGCTCCCTTTTCCACCTGCCAAATGTCCACCACTGCTTGCTCATGTCCTATTCTTTGCAGGCTCAGCCCTGTCCATTTCTCAAACCCATGAAAACCTAATCTGGCAAGAAATAAACCCTCCCCAACAGTGAATGGAGGTCCCAACTAACAATGGTGGGAAAGCAATATACGTTCAGTAGGAACTATAATACCAATTTTGAATTTTGACCTTTTCCTGGGCTAGCAATGTGTAGTAGATACTCTCTCATGATGCTGGACAGTGGCAGTGAGCCTCAGCCCCAGTAATCCACTTGATCTCGAGGGAATCTGTAGATACTCTGCAGTGTAATGTCAGATGCAGTTTGACTTAACAATTTTTTCCATTTACAATGGGTTTTTTGGGTTGTAATCCCATCATAAGTTGGGTAGTATCTGTAATCGATATATCAAAAGTAAAGAGAGTCCTGGATATGTGTGTGAGCACTGAGCAGCAGCCTGCCTGTAATCTTCATGCCAGTAAACAAACAGGTACACTCATATGTACATATTCACCACTTCCAGGTCCATCCAGTCTGTCTGATTTGTCTACTGGGGTTCTCTGTCCCCACGCAGCTTCCCCACCGGAAACAAACCTTAGTCCTGAATCCCAGTTTGCGAAGCTATAACCTAAATGGCCTTCACCAAGTTTGTTTCACCCCCATCTCCTCTGAGACTCTTGGTATTCCTTGCAATGACTACTCTGAGTCCTCCCTGGTTTATAATCCTGAAACCCACCTGATACTCAGAACACTGCTGCCCAGAAATCCTGCACGTGGTACTGTGCTCATGGCCCTCAGAATCAAAATTCTCTTCCTGGAGAGTCCTGCTGACCTAAAATCACCTGAAGACTGCCACATGCCCATGGACTTGTTATGATTGCACAATGTGTTTCCAGGGGGAGTTCATGCCTCTGCTGGTTTCTCCTCAACACTGCCACTTTCAGGCCCTGGCTCCCTGTTCCTGCTGGTTAGAATGTCCCAGCATGCCGTGCAGCTCAGACTGTGAATTATGACAGATGACTGAAAGAATGTTAGAACTCAAAGGAATCCACAAACCGCACCTCTGAGGAAAAAGCACATAACAGTGGATACCTTCTCTAACAGACAAGAAAACAAACTCAGAGTCTTAAGTGTCTTATTTATTACTAGAGGCCTGGTGCATGAAATTTGTGCATGGGTGGGGTCCCTGGGCCTGGCCAGTAATCAGGGCTGATCTGCAGAGTGATAGGGGGAGGGGACTGAGGGGGGGAGGGAAAGCCTGCTGGCACCAACCTTGACTGGCCTGGTCCTGCCCACTCACTGGCCTACTCCCCACCCCTGCCACAGCCACTGGTTACCTCCCTCCATAGGGCAACTGGTGGGGCAATTAGGAGGCCCCCATTGGCACCTGCCTTTGCTGGCCTGGCACCACCTGCTTGCTGGTCCTGCCTCCTGCTGACACTGCCAGTCTGGGCCTGCAGGCTGGGGGCAGCTTCTGGATTGAGCATCTGCCCCCTGCTGGTCAGTGTGGATCATAGTGACCGGCTGTTTCTCCGGTCATTCTGCCATTCAGTCGATTTGCATATTAAGCTTTTACCTATCAGGGATCATTCAAGGTTTTAAAAACAATGATACTTAAGACAATTTAAAAATGTTTTCAGCTTTACTGAGATATATTTGAGATTGCATTGTGTAAGTTTAAGGTGTACAATATGATGACTTGATACACATATATACTGTGAGATGTATATCACAATAAGGGTAACACATCTTTTACCTCCTAAAATTATCATTCTGCTGTTGTTATGGTGATAAAAAGAGTTCTTATGAGGTTTACAAAAAATAAGTTAACAACTCTGCTTGAATAGAAATGGAAACCTTGATAGGCTGATAAGGAGAGTCACTGTTTCTCAAATGGGTTCAGATGAATAAAGTTGATATAGAGAGTATAAAGAAGATAATAAGAATGTGTATGGAAACTAAAATAGTTTGACAATTTGGTTCTAAGCCAGAGTGTATTTTTTTTAAACTGGTCTTTTCAAAAAACAAAATCATGTTGTACTATATTTTCCTCAGTTTCTTATCTAAAGAGCAGAATACTATATTTTAATAAATGGTAGTAATAAAAAACTGATAATAAATGGCTGAGAGAGAACAGATTGAGAAGAAAAGATAGAGATGAGACTGGAAGGTTGAATAGCATTCCTTAAAAAAAGACAACAGGAGATCTTGATTTAATATAAATAATCTTAAAGAAAGATGCTAGGGCATTGTATTAGGCTGTCTGGCTGTTGTAACAGAATACCACAGACTGGATAGCTTAAACAACAGAAATTTATCTTTTCACAGTTCTGAAGATTGAAAGTTTAAGATCAAGGTGCTGGCAAGATGATTTTGTTATTTTTAAGGTCTCTCTTCTTGGTTTGTACATTTACACAATGGAATATTACTCAACTGTACAAAAGAAGGAAATCTTACCTTTTGTGACAGCATGGATGAGCATTATGCTAAGTGAAATAAGCCAGTCAAATAAAGAATCTAATGAAAAAAATAAACTAACAAGCAAAATATGAACACTCATGCAGAGAGACCAGACTGACCACTGTCAGAGGGGAGGAGGCTTAGGGGGCTGGGTGAAAAAGGTAAAGGTATTATGGGAAAAAAAATTCATAGACACAGATATTAGTATGGTAATTACCAGAGGGAAAATAGGTGGAAGGAGTAGAAGAGGGTAGAGGGATAGATGATGATGGAAGGAAACTTGAATTGGGATGATAAATGCACACACAAAGTAGTGGAAAAGAAAGGAAAGGAGAACTTTAGAATGTTTATAATTGTTCAATCTGGATAATGGATATATGCAAGTTTATTATTCTCTTTATTTGTGGTAAAAAAAAAATGTTACAAACATCCTTCAGTATGAGTATAAGATCTTACTATTTTTTCCCTCATGATCATACAGTATTACACAATATGAATCTATAATAATAAATGCATAATATTCTAATTAGACTGGACAGCTAAACAACCTTCCAGACATCCTTTCAGACGACCTTCCAGATAAAGCTTTGGCAATGGGGGCTGAGACAGAGGCAGTTAGGGGTGATCAGGCAAGCAGGCAAGTGGTTAGGGGTTATTGGGCAGGTAGATGAGTGGTTAGTGGTGATCAGGCTGGCAAGTGAGCATTTAGAGGTGATCAGGCAGGCAGGCAAACAGTTAGGGGCAATCAGGCAGGCAGGTGAGTAGTTAGGGGCAATCAGGCAGGCAGGGAGAGTGATTAGGGGAGATCAGGCAGGCAGGCAGAGGCAGTTAGGGGCACTTTTAAAATAACTTAGAGGGAGGAGAATCCAAGATGGTGGCATAGGTGAGCACCTAAACTGCTGCCTCACACAACAATTTCAAAACTACAACTAAAAGACAGAGCGGACATCATCCAGAACCACAGGAAAGCTGGCTGAATGGAAATTCTACAACTAGAAGGAAAGAGAGGGATTCACAGAGACTCAGAGAAGCTGCAAAAGCTGAGGTATGGAGATGCGCGCATGGAGAGAGTGGGCAGCAGTGTGCCTGGCTGGTTTCCTCTGGCAGAAGGGAGATGGAAACTCCCAACTGCATGGAACCCCTTATCCCTTGGCACTGAACCCCAGGTCCAGCCGAAAATCATACGGAAGGAGTTTGAACTGTGAAAAGAGAGAAGTGGATGGAAATTTACAGGAGCCCTGAAAGGGCAGAAGTCTGGTGGTGCGCACAGCACTGCACCTAGAAGACATACTGCTGATTGTGCCTCTGGCTTTCACTAGTGAGTGGGAGAAAGAGCCTCCCAACTGCGCCACTTCTAACTCCACTAAACCCCAGACGCTGGGGACCCAGACTCCTACAGTACCAGAGCACAGGGGAGCAGGAAAGGCAGAAGTCTAGAGGCACTGTGCATGCGCACAGGGAGCACTCCAGTGATTACTGAGAGACACATGAGACCCAGGGGCCACGTAGGGCGGGGCCGACTGGAAGACAAGGTGGTCCGTTAAGCCCTGAGACTCCACCCATCCCAAGTTCAACAGAGAGGCTTTTGCAGTTTTGTAAGTCTGGTATCATAAGGCTGAATGCAACACTGAAGTTCTCCTGACATAGTGAAAATGGCGAGACAAAGGAAGAGATCACAAACAAAAGAGATGGAGGAAAACGAACAACTGGATATAGAGTTCAAAACCAAAACCACGGTTATTAGGTTTTTCAAGAATTTCCTAGAAAAGATGGATAAATTTAGTGAGACCCAAGAGGAGATGAAAAAGGACTAGCTAGAGATGAAAAAAGACCAACTAGAAATTAAATATACCCTGACTGAAATAAAAAATAATATACAGAGACCTAACAGCAGACTAGAGGAAGGCAAGAATCAAGTCAAAAATTTAAAATATAAAGAATCAGAAAACACTCAACTGGAAAAGCAAGAAGAGAAAAGAATCCAAAAATGTGAATATAATGTAAGGAGCCTCTGGGACAGCTTCAAGAGTACCAACATCAGAATTATGGGGGTGCCAGAAGAAGAGAGAGAGAACAAGATAATGAAAATCTATTTGAAGAAATAATGACTGAAAACTTCCCACATTTAGTGAAAGAAATAGACTTACTATTACCAGGAAGTGCACAGAACCCCAAGAAAGGAATCCAAAGAGGACCACACCAAGACACATCATAATTAAAATACCAAGAGCAAAAGACAGAGAATATTGAAAGCAGCAAGAGGAAAACAATTCATTACCTACAAGGGAACACCCATATGATTGTCAGCTGATTTTTCAACAGAAACTATGCAGGCCAGATGGGATTGGCAAGGAATATTCAACGTGATAAATAGCAAGAACCTACAACCAAGAATACTCTATCCAGCAAAACTATCATTCAGAATTGAAGGGCAGATAAAGAGCTTCACAGAGAAGAAAAAGCTAAAGGAGTTCATCAACACCAAACCAGTATTATATGAAATGCTGAAAGGTACTCTTTAAGAAGAGTAAAAAGTAAAAGATAAAAAATTATGAACAACAAATACATATCTATCAACAAGTGAATCTAAAAATCAAGTGAATTAAAAATCTGATGAACAGAATAAACTGGTGAATATAATAGAATCAGGAGAACAGGAAGGGAGTGGACTGATAATTCACAGGAAGAGACTGGACAAAAATCATATACCTATGGATGAGGTCAATTCGGGAGGAAGCAAGGGTAGAGGGAGGGGGTGAGAGCCAGGTGGAGGGGAGCTATGGAGGAGGAAAAAAGAGAAACAAATGTAATAATCTGAACAATAAAGATTTAATAAAAAAATAAAATAACTTAGAGTTACCCTCCTCCCCAACCACCTCAGAAGGAATGCTTGCTTGCTACCTTGCTATCTCCTGTTCTGAACCTGAGCTGAAACAGAGGGCTGCCCTTCCCTCACTGTGTAACCTCCGGTCCCCTCCCCTTGTTGGGAATCTCGGAATAAGTCCTATGTAGTGTGGGTATAATGACACTGCGCCTTCAATCAGAGCCACTGTGTGGGCTTCACTTCCCCCGAGTGGATCTGAGAGAGGCAGAAGCTATTGCTGCCCCTTGCGGGAGGCTTGTGGCCCCTCATTCTCTGGCTTCTCAACACACAGGTCTGATTTGAACCCTGCCTGCCCTGTGACTTAAGGTAAGTTGACAAACTCTCTAAACTTCCATTTTACTTCTCTATTATTATGATAACAATTTCTACTTCCAGAATCATCATTTCCTGGATTGGAGGTCCTAAATCTTGTACAGTTTTGAGAGCCCATGTTTAAGGAAAAGAAAAAAAAATTAATTCAAAAGTAGATATGAATAAGAAAAGGTATAACAAAGTACAGATTTAAACAAATGCAACGACATCACAATATCCCCCCCAAAAAAATAGCATTTTATCAACTATCTTACACACTTCTACTATATCTTTTCCTCTGTGTTCAGGCTTCATTCCCTCTGAATGCCTCTTTGTATGAGGTAAGTGTGCTACCATTTTCTGTAGTAAGAATAGGAAAATAATTTAGTCTTCTAGCTTGGCTGGCTAATTTTCTATATTATTACTAATAGTTGGGATATAAAAACATGTGAATTCATCCATATATATATATATATTTGCTTGCTGTTTGAAGCTTTATTCCAATATTCATTTAATTCACAATATAACTTTTTGCCATATATATTACACACAGAAGGGACCACAAAACTATATCACATAAACTCAAACTGAAGTATCCTCAATTCAAGATCCTTACAATCGCATCCTAAAATTGCCCACAGTCCCTTCCAACACCAACCTGAAGGTAAAGGTATGAGAAATTAAATTGAATCAGTTGTTTAAACCAGTTGCCATTAAAATATCTTGCTTTTGCAAATTAAAAAGAAAATAAATACAACCATAAATGACACACTGCAGCCCCTTTCAGGATGGTGAGAGGGGCCACCCAAGTGAAGATCCTGGTAAATCTGCCCTTTAAGTTCCACTGGCATCCTGGTAAATCTGCTCCTGCCTGTTTTATAGAACAGATGTGAGGATGAATGAGATAACAGGTTAACCATTCACTTTGGTTTTGTGCAGTACTTTGTAGTGTTCCAAACACCCCAAAATACTCCCTTTTTATTGCCATAGGAATTTTTGCATCTCAGTGAGTACATCTTCTTCTTAAAGGAAAGACAAGAGTAATCACACTTCTGTTCCTACATACTGTGTAAAACTATCACAGAAATGTAACATCGTTTTTTAGCACAATTACTTCTATTTTTTTCTCTGATAGGCAGCTTAGTGTGTTATATGATCCAAAAAGCCAAATGAAAATAATTTTTTAAATGATTACATTAAATGTAATATGTTAAAGCAGCTGTTCTCAACCTGTGGGTCGCGACCCCTTTGGGGGTCAAACAACACTTTCACAGGGGTCGCCTAAGACCATTGGAAAACACAGATACGATTCATAACAGTTGCAAAATTACAGTTATGAAGTAGCAACGAAAATAATTTTATGGTTGGGGGTCACCACAACATGAGGAACTGTATTAAAGGGTGGTGGCATTAGAAAGGTTGAGAACCACTGTGTTAAAGGGTGATAGCAGCTGAAACCGGTTTGGCTCAGTGGATACACCGTCGGCCTACGGACTGAGAGGTCCCAGGTTCGATTCTGGTCGAGGGCATGGGTTGCGGGTGCATCCCCAGTGGGGGGGGCGTGCGGGAGGCGGCTAATCGATGTCTCTCTCTCTCATCGATGTTTCTGACTTTCTGTCCCTCTCCCTTCCTCTCTGTGAAAAATCAATAAAATATATATTTTTTAAAAAGGGTGATGGCAACATCTAGGATATTTAGAATTCTGTATACATGTATCAAAGTACTCATGTTTTTAAAAAGGAGACTGCCTATATAGATTTTTTTTTTTTCTAAATGTTTTCAAGTAAGGGAGTTCTGTATTTCTAAAGACAAGAGCACAGCTTGTGAGTGTAGTTGAGCTTGTCAAGAGAACAGTAAGAATTGTGCAGTGTTCATGAGCCTCCCCCACAGGCTGACTGACCTTGATTCTGCGTGCAATGGCACAGGCCCGGGGCAGGTTGGGAGTGGCCCGCGCTCCTGCAATTGGAGAGCTGGAGGTACAGAATTTTTCAAGTTCCGAAGGCTGGCCTGCTCCACCGTGTCGAACAGACTGCTCTGAACGGTACTGTGTACACAGCTTCCCTCTACTGGATAGAATGACAATTTGCCCAAGTTCATTGAAACTGGAATGAATGTACTGAAGTATTCACTTAGCATTTAACAACTATAAGGTATTGTTTGGTGCTTCAGGAATACAGATCTGGGGAAAACACAGTGCCCTCCCTCAAATAACTCACAGAAAATTGGGGGAGACGTAAGAAAATTAGTGATTGCAATACAGCGTCAAGTGCTCACAGATACCATTAGATTACAGAGAAAAATACTATTTAAATACTACTTAAAATCTAATTTATACAATAGATTACAGAGAAAATGCATATTAACAGGTATATGACCCCTGTTTGAGACCTCATCTGATAAAATTATCCAGAAATTCTGTCATCTTTACCTCGGAGATAGGGTTGACAGATAAATATCTAATACACCCAGTTCAATTTGAATCTCAGATAAATATTACAGAGAACATACTTACACTGAAAAACTATTTGTTATTTATCTGAAATTCAAATTTAACGGGGCATCCCTGTATCTTTTCATTTGTTTTTTGCTAAATCTGAACCACCTCCCCAACTGTGATTTGTCCAAGAATTCCAGGGACTTGGTCAGTACGAAGGGGCCAGTTTTGCTTTGAAAAGGCTGTGTGGTAAAAGAACCGAGTGATCAGTCCACTACTGGACTGTTCTCTTCTGTAGCCCACGCATCTGTCATTGCCGGTGCTACTCCTTCCATTCCATTTTTCCTCGGAAACAGCATTACCTCTGCACCCTTGCTCATGTCTGTGACAGACATAATCTGGCTTCTTACAGAGGCCTTACATTCTTCAAGAGAAGAGAGTCTTTTTCTCCGGTTTTGAGTTTTAAGCTGGTGCCCCTGAGATTACATGGCACCACGGATTACCATACTGTAGTGGCTTTCACACTCGGTCCAGGCTGAGTACTGATGTTGGCCATTGTCAACACACTTTCCCTCCCTCTGTAAGTGCTGATCCTTGTGGATCCTTCCAGGAGCTCTCCTGCCAGCATGTCCTAGAGGGGACCATCTCCCTTCATCAGAGAAGTTTTATATCAATCCAGAGCTGGTTAAGGCCTCCCTAGTTCTGCAGTGAACGTGCACATTTTCTCCCCATTGTCAAAATTCTCACACCAAGAGGGCATGGGGAGATGCAGCCATTTTTAAGTCATAGAAAAGCTCCCACTCTATTCTTTCCCTGGGGAATTGGGTGCATATTCGCCTTTCAATTACATCATGTGACTCAAGAGTTTTTTTTTCTAGGTCAGTTACTATATGGAGAAGATGCTAGAAACTTTTTATTTTTATTTTATTTTATTGAGGTAAAATTATTATATATAATGCATATGACATATATAATGTCTATGACATTATATTAGTTTCAGCTGTAAAACATAATAATTTCATCTTTGTACACACTGCAAAGTGATCATCAAATTAAGTCTAGTTTCCATCTGTCACCATACAGTTGACCCCTTTCACCCATTTTTCTCATTCCTAACCCCTTTCCCCTCTGATAACCACCAATCTGTTATCTGTATCTATGAGCTTTGTTTGCTTGTTTTGCTTTTTAGACTCCACATATAAATGAAACCATACAGTATTTGCCTTTCTCTGATTTATTTCACTTGGCATACTGCCCACTAGAAGTTGTATCATTTCAGGCCTGTAAGCCTTTAATCCATTTTGAATTAATCATTGTGTATAAGGTAAGATAGTGATCTAGTTTCAGGTGTTTTTGGATGCAGCTATCCAGTTTTCCCAAACACAATTTATTGAATAGACTATCCCTTTCCCATTGTATTGTCTTGGCTCCTTTGTCCGAAATTAATTGACCATATATGGGTGGTGATGCTGGAAACTTTCTCGCCAGTAAATTAATAATGAACTAATCCTTCAAGAGCAGTCGTCGTTTACTGGATTTGTGTCAACAGCGTTTGTTCAGCAGCCATTTCATGAGCCCAGCACTGTCTTGGAGCTACAGTAATTAGCTAAAAAAAAATGTCAAAGATTAGAATTTATGAAGGTTATAGTATCATTAGGAGCTTAAAACTTTGATAAAACTACCTCTGCTTGTGGAATTTGGCAAGAAAATTACTTGTTCTTTTCAAATTTCCAGTTAGTGTAGTACAATAAAAAGGAAGTGGGTTTTAGAGCCAAAGCTCTTAGATTTGAATTCTCCTTCTACCGCTTCGTAGCTGTATGTGCTTAGGAAATGATTTTATCTGAGCCTCAGATTCTCCAGCTGTAAAATAAAATTATGCTGCTTTTCAGGATTGTTGTGAGGATTAAGTGAGAATATATGTAAAGGGCACAGTGTCTGGCAACATAAACAAGATGGTAGTGTCCCTTCGAAAACATTACTAAGCTTTAAAGGGTTAAAAAATATTCAACTGAAAATCAACTTGATTCAACCTTTTCCAAAGTATCATTAGTTTTATTTTGTCTTTATGGTGGATTGAGATAGAGGTAGACATATTTGAGCCTCAGATACAAGTAGGGAAAGAGAGAGGCAGAGAGAAGAGAGAACAGACCAGTATGTCGTGATGCAAAAATGTTCTGTATTAAAACACTTAGACAAACTAACCATAAAACATATCCAGGAAGTGACAGTGTCTTTCTGTATAGAAAGTTGTTAGTTTTTTTCTAACCTATTCCTCTTCAATCTCATTTCAGTGGAGCAAGTGTATGGGGAGTAAGGGATTTCTTAATAGAAAAAAGGGAATATGATTTATTTATAAATATTTCATCAAGTTTGGGCAAGTTACTTCATCTGTGGGTCTCAGTGGTCAGAATCTCTAAAGTTCTTACCAACTCTAAAACATGACACTTTGAATGCTTAGGTAGTAGATTACACTTGAAGTTCACCATTACCTTAGTAAAACCCTGTTATTGTTAACCCTACAAGCTTTTGCTAAAAAATGCATTCACATTGGTGACACCTTTGGGCTAGTCACATCTAGGAAAAGAAATCATAGTTCACTTAAGAAATTATTTTTAAAAGGCTGTGTTTAAAATTACAGTAGAATTTCAGTATAGACAAGATGTCTACCTTTAATATTAAAGATATTAAATAAAGGAAAATTGGAATTCCAATAAAATGGGAGGAAAAATGAGCTGACAACACTTGAAAAACTCTGAGCCAGAGCAAATGTTAAATCAGCATACCAACTCAGGAAATGAGAAGGCTGTAATTCCATAGAGGACAACTCAGACTAGGAGAAAACATGAAATGGAACAGCAAATTGACCTCTCTCTCTCTCTCTCAAATCCATAAATAAGAAGTAATTAAAGGGAATCACAAAATATAAATTAGTGAAACACATCAACTATCCATGGAAAACAAATGACTTTATATTAGTGCTCAGTATTAAAGTATTGGTAATCTTACATCATAGTATTTAAATTACAGGTTATCAAGGAAAAGAGTGAACATTCAAGGACTTTACCTTCTTTTCTCTGGAAAGGTTTAGTGCATTTTTTTTAAATGTGCACATGACAGTGGTAGCATGTTAAGTGGAATTATGCTATAATTACTGTTATTTTCTTTATTTAGAAACTAGAGGCCTGGTGCATGAAATTGCATGTGTTTACAGTCCCTAGACCTAACCTGTGATCAGGGCCATCTTCTCTCATCCCCCGCCGCCACCCACTCCAGTTCTCCGTTCGACATCCAGCTTGCCAGCACCAAACCCCCCACCCCCACTAGTCACCCCCTGTGTGTGGGGTGACTGGCAGGATGGGGGCCTTGGCCTGGTGCTACCTGCATTCCCCACAGTGGCAATCAGAGCCTGCCTGCTAGAGAAAGGGACTGAGAGGTGGTCAGTGCACCTCATAGTGACCGGTCAAGCGGTTGTTCTGGTCATTCTGCCATCACAGTCGCTGGGCTTTTATTACATAGGATTTAATATGGTTTAAGGCAGGGGTAGGGAAAACCTTTTTCTGCCAAGGGTTTTTTGGATATTTATAACATCATTTGCTTATCATAATTCACTTAATATGTATGTATTTGCTATGAAGAAAGCTCCTAGATTTATTGAATTCACATCTTGCCTGTGGTTGCCTTGTCAGGGTCAAACCAAATACAGTGGTACCTAGAGATACGAGTTTAATTCGTTCCATTACCTTGAGGCGTGGGAAACTATGAGATGCTCGAGTCATGGTAAACTGGTGGGTCGTGTGCAGCCAGCCGATTCTCGAGATTACTCCTATCTCAAATGTTGCTCATATTTCAAAAATCGCTCGCTTGACAGCTCATATCTCAAAAAAATCTCGTATGTTAGGGCATTCGTATATTGAGGTACCACTGTAATTTCAAGGGCTTTATATGGCCTGCAGGCTGGACGTTCCCCACCTCTGGTTTAAGGAGATGTGTCTGGATGCTAAATTGACAAGGAGTGGAGTTAAGATTATTAAAATAAAGCCAACTTGCCTGGGCCTTGGATGCCCAGGCATCTGGTCAAACGTTATTCAGGGTATGCCTGTGGAGATGTTTCCAGGTGAGATTAACATCTGAATGAGTGCACTAAGAAAAGCAAGTTGGCCTTTTACATGGGTGGGCCTCATCCACATAATATAGACCTAAACAAACAAAAAAGCTGAAGAAGAGGGAGTATCTTCTATCTGGCTACCTTGAGCTAGAACATGAGTCTTCCTGTCTTTGACTTGAACTGAAACATTGGTTCTTCTTGGTTCTTGAGCCTGCCAGCTTTGGAACTACACTAACATCATTGGCTCTCCTGGGTGTCCCACTTGCTGGCTGCAGATCTGGAGACTTTTCAGCCTCCATTATCCTGTGAGCCAATTCCTTATAATAAATCAACCTCTCTCTCTCATTTATATATATATACCTTACCTAATAAAGGAGAAATATGCAAATTAACTATCACTCTGCTACACCCACAGCCAATCAGAGTGAATATACAAATTAGCCCAACAAAGATGGAGGTTAATTTGCATATGCAGGCACAGAGCAGTGTGAAGCTTGCTTTGAGGGGAAGGGGGGCAGCAGAGGAAGCTACTGGAGTGATGCTCCAGACAGAAGCGGGGACTTGTCCGCTCTGGGTGGCTGGGATGGGGAGCGGGGACTTGCTGACTCCTGGGAGGCTGGAAGTGAAGCCAGGGGCCTACTCTTGCATGAATATCATGCAACGGGCCTCTAATATATATCTGGTGCATAAATTCATGCACGGATGCATGGGTGGGTTCTGGCCAGCCTGGGCAGGGGGAGGGGACATGGGCAGTTGGCCAGCCTGCCTGCTGGTCAAATTCCTGGTGGAGGGGACAATTTTCATATTATCCTTTTATTGTATAGGATATACACTGAGTAGCCAGATTATTATGCATTCAGAGATCATAGTAATCTGGCTACTCAGTATATATTTCTCTGGATAACTCTAATATCACACCACTTACTTCTTTTGATGTAGAAAGATGAAAAGAAGTAGGATTTATTAATAACATCTTACTTATTTTATTCTGGCCAAAATATTCTACTTTATTGCAGGAATTCTCTTTTTTCAAGAAAATTGTTTAAATCCAAGCCTATCTTAGAATTGTATATTCAGAACATTATAATATGTTTGCCAAGATTCAGATCCAATTAATTCTACCCAGCTCTATCAATATTCTTAGAAAGTAGTGATAACAGCAAAGTAGTGAAAAGCATTTCTAATGATTTAACTGTCTTGGATGTGACACGCAAGAATCTGGGAGGACAAGAAATAGATGTCTCTTCATTCCCCTGAAGATAATGATTTCAGAAAGGAAAGGAGGCTAAAAGAAGTGAGTACCCAGATACGTCAGTGATGTTGAAAAATATTTTTGCATTCCTGGACCAGTCTTAGGAAGGGGTCATTCTGGTACATTTTTTTTTCCAATGATTTTATAATTTAATTCAAAAAGTTTTGCAAGGACTTTTTATGTTCTACAGCTAATGGCCAACTTCCTTAGCTAAGGCTTGAGCTTAGAGGTAACAAACTCCCAGAAGTAGCAAATTCCAAAAAATCAAAAATTTTTAAGACTTCTTGCATTCAGAAAAAATAATTATTTACAGCATATTCTGTTACAGCCCGATTCAAGGACTATATAGATCACAGAATCCTGATATTAGTGACCAGTTCTTTAGATTTAAATTTCACCATTGCAGGCCTGAAACAGTTTGCCTGATCATAAGTGATTATGGGGAAATGGAATGAGGCATCACTCGAGTGCCCTATCCCTGCATCTCGACCCATAAAAAGTAGATAACGTGAAGGATGTTTCAGACGTACATTGTACCGGAATGGCCACTTAAGGAGAACTACGGGTGCCTGGAGGCTTAAGCAAGACCCACTCTCCAGTTTAGGCAAGAAGAGCCCAGGCCTGTCCGCCTGAGTGGACAGGATGCCAGTAGCAGGCACAGTCCATTCACTACTTAAGTCTTTCATCCAATGCCTGCGGAGGACCTACTATGTGCAAAAAATAGCTTGCACCGAGCACACATTTCACAGCAGCATGCTGAACTGTATACTATGGAGTCCATTTTTTTACCCAGACCTCACCCCTCCACCCCCTACCCCCCACCCCCACTTCCAGGTCTCCCCCTGCAGGGCCTCCCAGGTCTGCACGCTGCCCAGTGCGCAGGCGCAGATGCAGCCACCCGCTCCTTGCAGAAGCCTCCTGCGCGGTGCATGCAAAGCGCACGTGCCTGAGGGGCGCCGCTCTGTTCTCGAAGCCTCCGCTCCGTGGTCCCCCCAATCCCGCCCCTGAGAAACCGGGCAGAGAAGGCAGCTCAAGGTTCGTGGGGACCATGCTGGGGGGGCGGTTTTAAGAAACCAGCAAGGTTTTCGGGGAACGTGAGGGGGCCAGCATGCTAACAGCACGAAGTCCAGGGGTGCCTGTCACAAGCCCAAAAGGTGGGCGCCCGAGGGGCCTGGGACCCCCCACCAACGCTGAAGGCGAAATGCGAGGTTTTCTCAGGTGGGCGGGTCCCCACGCTCCGCGCCCCCCGCCACGCGCCCCCGGGGTGGGAGCCACGAGGTAGCACGACGCCCGTGAGCAGCGGGGGCGCTGCGGCACCGGCGGGAGGAAGCCCCCGTGTCAGAGCGGCGTCGCCTCCACTTTACCCCCGTCTCCTGCCTCCACCCTCCACCCCCAATGCTCAGTGGCCCCGAAGGCAGCGAAAGGAGGGCCCCCAGTTCCCCGCGCGCGGTGCACGGCGAGCGGGGAGCGTCCGCGCGGGCTGGTCCGGGGCGGGCGCCGGGCGCTGTTTCCCTGGGGAGCGAGGCCGCGCCCCGCCGGCAGGGGGCGAGCACGGGGCGCTGTTTCCCTGGGGAGCGAGGCCGCGCCCCGCCGGCAGGGGGCGAGCACGGGGCGCTGCTTCCCTGGGGAGCGAGGCCGCGCCCCGCCGGCAGGGGGCGAGCACGGGGCGCTGTTTCCCTGGGGAGCGAGGCCGCGCCCCGCCGGCAGGGGGCGAGCACGGGGCGCTGTTTCCCTGGGGAGCGAGGCCGCGCCCCGCCGGCAGGGGGCGAGCACGGGGCGGGGCTCCGCGGGCTGCACTGGGCTCCGCACCCCCGAGGCTGGGAGCGCGGAGGAGGAGGAGGAAGAGCAGGAGGAGGACGAGGAGGAGGAGGGAGAAGAGGAGGAGGAAAAGGAGAAGAAGGAGGAGGAGAAGAAGAAGGAGGAGGAGGCGGCGTCGGGAGCGGGGACGGGGACGGTGCCGGCTGCTGCCCTCGGAGCCCCGGGCCGCGCGCGCGCCGTGTCGCCCCCTGCAGCCCCCGCGCCCGGACGATGCCCGCCGGCGCCGGCCGCCCGCCGTCTCGCTGCAGAAGCCGGTGGACGCGGGGGCGCTCGGGTCGGCGAGGGCGGCTCGGGAGGGAGCCCCGAGGTGAGTGAGCATCCTCCCCCCGGCGGCGGGGCGGGCGGCGGGGCGGGCGGGCGGGCCGGTGCGCCCGGGGATGCGGGGACGCGGCCGCCGCGTGTGCGCGGCGCGGCGGCCGTTGTAGAGGCGGCGGGGAGACTTTGCGGGGCTCTTCGCCTTGGCTAAGGCTCTCGGGTTAGTGTGAACAGGGCGCTGCTTTTGGGGGGCCCGCGGTGCTGGGGGTGCAGAAAGGTCCTGCCGCCAGGTAGGGTACGGGGAGCCTTTGCCTAAGCCCGGCCGTCCTCCTCCTCCTCCTGGGGGGCAGCTCCCTCCTGGCGGGGCTTGGGGGGGCGGACACCCCTTCTCCGGGGCTGGAATGAATGCGCCGTGTGTGTGGGGAACCTTAGAAAGTGGGAGGCGGGGGGCTGCTGGTGTTAGTTCCCCTAAGTTTTATAGAAATTGTGGGCTCCACGTGCAACGTGACTGACGCGCCCCGACACCGCAAGTGCACTGTGTGCGTTTTGGGGATCGGAGAGGAAAATGGGGAACCGTTTCCAGTTAGGCAGGCAGAGCGACACGCAATTGTCATTTACTTATTTAAGTTTTGAATGTCTTTTTTCAACGGTGATGTGTCAGGCGTAGAGGGAATAGAAGCGATGCAAGTTTTATGGGAAGGATGAGTTCGCATCTAGAAATTGGTTTATTTTTGTTTATTAGGTTTTCTTAAAAGATTTTAGGCTTCTCTCTCAGAATGTAGCATTGCTGCCAGGACCGGTGTGGCTCAGTGGAGAGAGCGTCGGCCTGCGGACTGAAGGGTCCCGGGTTCGATTCCGGTCAAGGGCATGTGCATTGGTTGCGGGCACATCCCCAGCGGGGGGCGTGCAGGAGGTTTCTAGCTCTCTGTTCCTCTCCCTTCCTCTCTGTAAAAAAATTAATAAAATATATTTATATATATATCATTGCTGATTGGAATGGAAGGTATTTGAGACCAAGGACCCGAAGGGAGTAAAATCAGAAATCAGTGTTTAGGGGTATTTTCAGTGCTCTGTCATGTACCTTGGTTGCGGCCACATCCCCAGTGGGGAGTGTGCAGGGGGCAGCTGATCAATGTTTCTAGCTCTCTGTCCCTCTCCCTTCCTCTCTGTAAAAAAAATTAATAAAATATATTTAAAATTTTGGAAAGGAGGGTATTTGAGACCAAGGACCCGAAGGGAGTAAAATCAGGGTTTAGGGGTATTTTCAGTGCTCGGTCATGACTCACTTTCTCCCAAGCTTCTGATTTTTAAAGAATGTCCTTTACCTTATTGCCCTGATATTTAAAATGTCTAAACTTCCTTATTCAGAAAGATGTCAGCGTTTTTGAGAGCATGCCTAAGCATTTTGAATACCCAGGCACATTTTTCTTTTAACATTTTTATTTTAAAAATTCATATGACTTAATTATTTGTAGAGTTTATCTGTAGAGTTTAGTTGTGAACTAATAGGGAACACAGCTTAACTCTTAGTTACATTCTCTGAAATTCTAACTCTGGTGGCTAGTGATAATATCAATTTTGGTATATATGTCAGCCATATTTTTTGGGGGGGGAATATATTTTATTGATTTTTTTACAGAGAGGAAGGGAGAGGGATAGAAAGTCAGAAACATCAATGAGAGAGAGACTTCGGTCAGCTGCCTCCTGCATGCCCCCTACTGGGGATGTGCCCGCAACCAAGGTACATGCCCCTGACCAGAATCGAACTTGGGACCTTTCAGTCCGCAGGCTGACGCTCTATCCATTGAGCCAAACCGGTCTCGGCTGTCAGCCATATTTTTATTTTTATAGTTTAACACCTTAAAATTTCATCATTTCACAATATTACATATAGAATCATTACGTGTACATCTAAAACGAATGTTATGTTAAACATATCTACATAAAAAATGTTTTATACAACCAGTAAAATTATATTTTTATAATTTTTATTAATAATCTCTATAATAATAAAAGCATCATATGCTAATTAGACAAGACAGCCGAATGCCCTTCCGACCTTCCAGATGAAGCAGCTGAGGCAAGCTGCTGTGGCTGTGAGGGCCGAGTTCCTTCCACAAATTTCGTGCATTGGGCCTCTGGTATTATTATAGTATTTAACTTAATCACAAATGACCTGAGATCACTTTTTCTGTCAGTACATTAACTAGTGCCCTTGGACACTTTTTAAGTTATAAATATGTTTTACTGTTCTAAGGATGGCATACAATATCTGGATTGCAAACTTTTTACATTAGGGAAAACAATCACTATTTGTACAATACCTGAAGATTAATTTTAGAAAAATTGGCAGTTTTGATTTTTTGGCAAGTGTATTACTTTGGTCTGCTTTTCCTGTATTCCAATTCCTCTCTCATTTCAAGATATCTTTGCTTTCATGAAGGATGATTTAGGGGATTTGAAACACCTACATGTTATCTCATTAGATGTTCTGGTATCTGATTAACACTGCCATCCTAAATGTGCTGCGCAGTGGGATTAGTTTTCATCTAAGTCTAACTTTTTATTCACACTTTTTTTACTTATCTTTATGTTCAAAAAGGAATATTCTTTTAAGTTCAATTTAACAAACATTTCGAAAACACCAGTATTTAATTGATTTGCTGTGTTTATTACATTAGAGTGATTTGTTAGTACTTTGTAATAATTTCAGTTTTATGAAGTTAGTCCAGTAGTTGGGTTAGATTGACAGAAGATAATTTTTTAGAAATAGCTGTATTTTACAAGGTGAGGTGCAGTTGTGTAATAAGGTGAGCATAGTTCAGAAAATTGTAAACCCAGAGTAAATTTGGTGATTGCTTTAATGAGCAACTTTGCCTATTAGGATAGTCCCTAAAGTCTTGTAGGAATTCTATATCCTTCAAATGTATAATCCACTTAATACAAAGCCTTTGTAATTACTGCTCTTTAAACGCTGCTCCTGAGCTCTGTCTTTAATTACAACAGCTGAGACTCTGGCAAAGCTGCAACTAATGCTTGCACCAGTGTGGCTGTGGATATTGGACAATTAAATCCTAATCAGAACCTAATTTTGGTTTTGGATAGCTTTGGTAGTGCTTATTGGATCCTAGATATACAGAAAAAAAGTATTTTGATTTTAGGTTTCTAAAAGGATTAATCCACTATAACTCAATTTGAGGGTTTTAATGGCAATAATGCAATAAGAGAACATCACTGATTTTATCTAAAACCTGGATGAGAACACCTGCATCAAGGGTGGGAAATACTTTCCTTTTGCCGGAGAAGGTAAAACTTCATTTTTCACACCTTTTAAAAATAAAGATAAAAGTTAGTACTGGTATAGTTACAGATTGAACAGCAAGACTGTAAAGTAAGAGTGTGTGTGTGTGTGTGTGTGTGTGTGTGTGAGTGTATGTGTGAGAGAGAGAGGGGGGAGAATAAGGAAGAATGAGTAAATAACATTATTTGTATTAAATCAAGATGAACCACTGTAATACTTTTTTCTAGAGGTTCTTGGGATACACGGACTTTAATGAGATTACTTGAAGCCGCTAATTGTTTGCAAAAAATAAAAAAAAAATTGGATTTTGGTAAGGAAAAAAATATGGCTTAATCTCTAAATGGTGTGAGACACCCTTTCCCCAGAAGCAAAGTTAGCATTAACGAACTTTAGAGGTTGCTCTTAAAGGAGCACATTTCAATTTTATAAGCAGAAATAGCTAGATAGAGGCAGAGTTACGACTCAAACCTAGGTTTTGACTGCCAGTCCTTTTTGTCTTCCCTTAATCCACATTCATTGCGCCTTATTGTGACTCCTTCCCCTTTTTTGGCATTTAAAAAAATCAACTTAATGGCATCAAAAGGTAATGTTGACTGTAATCCTGTTTGCCTTCACCCACTGTCCTGAGTGACAGACCACATAGACCAGAGGCCCAGCACCATGTGGATGGCAACCACTACAACAATAACATCGTAAAAATAGCTGTCCTGCCCCAGCCAGTTTAGCTCAGAGGATAGAGCCTTGACCACAGGGTCCTGGGTTCTATTCCTATCAAGGGCACATACCTCGGTTGCAGGCTCCTTCCCCATCAGGCTTTTGTTGGGTTTGTGCAGGAGGCAACCAATCAATGTGTTTCTCTCACATCGATATTCTCTCTGTCTTTTCCTCTCTCTTCCACTCTCTCTAAAAATCAATGGAAAAAGATCCTCAGGTGAGGATTAAAAAAAAAAACACAGCTGTTCCTCTTGGATATCCCAAAGATGCCTTCAAAAATGTAAGATTTAGTGGTGAAATATAACTCAGTCGAGGCACAGGGATCATTAAAGCTGAGAAGAAAAGGAGCATCTTCAGGGTAGATGTCAGTGAACTTTTAATTTCTGAAGTCTGGTGGCTGCAGTGAGTTCTTCCAGGCTTTACCAAGTCACCCCACAGCAGATCCTTCTAGAGCGGGCTCAGTGGCCACACTCAATTGGCGTAGGGAGCTACTAGTTGAGGTAAGCCACCGTGACTTTTTTTCTTTTTCTTCCTTCCTCCCTTCCTCCCTTCCTTCCTTCCTTCCTTCCTTCCTTCCTTCCTTCCTTCCTTCCTTCCTTCCTTCCTTCTTTCTTTCTTTCTTTTTTTTGCTAAGTAAGTGTTCAAGCTCTCATGAGCTTTTTTACTTATTTTTTAATTCTTGACAGTATTACAGATCGTCCCTCATTTCTTCCCCCACTTTGCCTCCCTCCACTCAATGCTTGCCCCTCCCTAAGCCTTGGACCTTAGCAGAGACTATGAGCATGAGAACCAATTATCATCTGTAAAGGGAGATATAAACAAATATTTTAATACAAATAAATGAAAATATTGCCGTAAATGTGCCATTAATATAATAGAATAAATAAAAACATGACAAAACTTGTATAAAATAAACAGTTTTTTGCTAGTAGAATTGCATATTATAGTGGGAGTCAGGGAAGTCTGTAAGCCCTTTGGACTTGGAATGATAGTCTTACGTTTTATACATGCTTTACATTCTCTGTGGTGTGTTTCGTATGAAGTCATATGTAACCAAGTAATAGGAAGCAGCTTCAGTGACAAAACAAATTTTAAAGAAAACTTCCACAGCCTGGTCAGTGTGGCTCAGTAGATTGATCGTCATCCCATGCACCAAGAGATCTCGGGTTCGATTCCCAGTCAGAGCACATGCCTGGGTTGTGGGCTCAATCCTCAGTGAGAGATGTGCAGGAGGCAGCTGATTAATGTTTCTCTCTCATCGTTATTCCTCTCTCTCTCTCCCTGTCCCTTCCTCTCCCTAAAATCAACTAAAAAAACAGTATCTAAAAAATAATAATGAAGAAAAGTTCCACAAGTCTGTCTTTCTCTCTAGAAAACCCCAAATTTTTATGTGTTTGCCTTTGCCTGTCAAGCCCATTTTAATCTGTTAAACCTAGGATTTTAGTTTTTGCAAACTTATACCTACCTATCTGGGGTATTTTGCCCATACAAATACAAACACTTTTATGTATGTTTGTTTTCTTTGAAAGCTAAAAAGAAAACAGGCCTTCACAGGTTTGTTTTTAAAGAATGGAGGAAATGTTAAATTATTAATAACATTAAACTCGGAGACTTAAAAAGTTTACCTCCTCATTTTATTAAACATGCACTAATAATAGCCAACACTTACATAGCACTTTACAGTACGTCAGTCATTGTTCTATGTGGGGAGTATATTAATTCAGTTAATCAGCACAGCAGGAGAGTGTCGATTAACTGAGTTGAATAAGTAGATATTTGTTTATTTTACCACTTTTTACATATGAAGAAAATGAAGCACAGAGAGCTAAGATAACTGGTCCAAAGTTGCACAGTTAATAAGGAACAGAATAAGATTTGAAACCAGATGGTCTAACTTTACCAAACTCTCTAAAAATATTTACCTTTAACCTATGGCATCAGTAAGTCAAATAATTTCTTATAAAAATAATCTATTTGAACTACTTACGCTAAATTTTTTAAGAAAAATTACTTGCTACAAATTTGTTACCTGAAAAAAATCTAATGGCAAATTATTCTGTTTTGCTCACCTTTTATTTAATATGACTGCCAAAAGAAAGGGCTAAGATTTTAGTGGAACAGAAGAATAGTCTCATAAAGAAAAATGATGCAAGTTTATTTCTCTGCTTAGAGTGATATGACAAATATTCTAGCTATTTTTATTCTTTGGGACTGGATATTCAAATTTTGCCTACAGGTTTCTTTAAAGTCCTCTAAGTGTCCAGTCCATCTATGAAGTGTAATCCTCACCAGGTTTGTTTTGGTATTTTAGACATTGCATGTCTAAAATTGCTTCTACAGAATTTTTGAGAGGACTGTTTGATATATAAGTCAAGTAGAATCTTTAAATAAATTTGATGTTAGAAATAGACAAATTATATTAAAATCAGTCCTTTATAGGAACATTAGTAAGGATACACATTATTAAATTGTTGCTGATATGAAAGAAAATTGGATAATTGCTAGCTGTCAGCCATCTCAAATTTAAATATGCAAAACTTCAATTTTTAAATGAATATTTTTCCTCTTTCATGAAAAGGATGTATAGATAAATTTATTTAGGAATATAATTGTGTTTTTGTGTTTTCTGGACATGACTCCACTATCAATATAAATGATCCAGTTTTTTTTTTTCTGGCTTCAGCCATACATTTTTCTACTTTTAGGTTTAGTAGGCCATAATAGGTGAAGTGTTTGGTAGCTATATTTTCCATACCAAGATGTATAGGAAATGAAACTACTGTTGAATTCTTTGGACCAACACAAAAAGATAGCTTAATATTTTTAAATGAGAGGAATATCTTAAAAAGCAAGAATGAGTCACAGTTTAGATTAGAGAGAAATTAGAGGACTACTTTTTTAAAATTATTTTTAAAATTTCTATATTGATTAAGATATTACATATGTGTCCTTACTATTGGTTTTTAATTGGAAAACAATCCAGTGTAGGAGGAAAGGTTGATTCTGTGTTGGTTCATCCTAGTTAAAAAGTTACCAAGCAATGCCTCAGGTATAACCTGTACAGTTATTTAGTTGTGTGGATTTTCAGATGTTATCAGTTTTAGAGATGATGTTGTTTGTTGGGGAAGCTAATTGATAAGTTTTCTACAAGGATTAAAGAAGGTGCTCTTATTATTTTTACTCTTCCAAGAGTTTTATGTTTTTAAGTCCCTTGAAAATTGTATGTCATTATCTTTAATCATCTGATTATTTCTTAGTATTTCCCTAATGTCTTTTAGAAAGTCTCATAGCTATAGTAGTTTAGCTACTAATCTTATCCCTGTGCTTTCATAACAATTCCCTAACTCCTTTTACATATAATTTCCATCTGCTGAGCTGAGAATGCACTCAGTGTGGGATTATGTTGACTGACTGATCTATTCTTCATCTTCATAGCCCCTGGCACAGTTAACTTCCATGTATCACACCCTTCTAATAACAGATCTAATTCCTAAGACTTTCCCTAGGCAAAATCATCTCTCTATACCACTGTAGGGAAGACAAGAAATGGCTTTACACTGGCAAAGGGTTTACTTTCTTGCTATTTTCTTTTGCTTTTCCCTCTGTTTTCAGTACAGTTACTTAGAGGAAGGTATTCTTTATGTTTAATAGTTGGGCTCACTGAAAGTAGCAATTACCCTCTTATTGTGTTAACCTGTAAGTATGAATAAAACAAGATTTGTATGTAGAGGATTTAGGTTTATATGTAACCCAAGTTATTTTCCTGGTTGTGAAATAGGTTGCTAGTCATCCTTTGATTATTTCTCCTTTGTGGTTGGTTCTATTTTGGTCAAGCCCGTCAGAACCGGAGTATTTAAGGCGGAAGGAAGGACTAGGACTAGTGCAGTGGTCTGCAAACGGCAGCTCGTGAGCCACATGCAGCTCTTTGGCCCCTTGAGTGTTTTTTAACGCCACTTCTTCAAAAATAGACCTGCCCAGGCCAAAAACCGACTTTTGTGCCTGGGCCGTGACGTTTTGTGGAAGAGCCACACTCGAGGGGCCAAAGAGCCGCATGTGGCTGGAGAGCGGTTTGCCAGCCACGGGACTGGAGGATTAAGTTAGTGAAGAGTTGAGCTATTATTTCTCCTTCCTCCGTAGCCAGGGTGACCTTGGCCTCTTTGTGGAACCTGATCTATTTTTGCCAAAGCTCCTAGACTCCAAAGGCAAGCCAGGGGATTCCTAACCTTTGGGGAGACCTTACCTTTAATTATTCCCCTGATGAAAAGCCGTTGGGTTGGAAATACCTTTCCCCATAGCGTAGGCTCTTGGGATGGTCTTTAAAGCATGTAAATTACTTTTCACTTGACTCTCACTTAACTGTGTATATTATTAGATACAAGATCCTCCTTGGGCCTCAGAGGAGACCTGCCCAAAAGTTTTAGAGAAATTCACCCATACAGGACATTAAACACAAAATTAGGACTGCAGAGTCACCACAAGATCATGGAAATCTTTGAATACTAGTTTTTGCTTCTAGTTTATGAAACCCCTCATATTGGAGGTTGGTTGATCCAACACAGACAACTGTACCATTGGTTATTTTGATAAAATAGTTAAACCACATTGTTTAAAGGATAATCCCTCTCTTGCCTATTTTCTTTGCCCTAAGACAGCAGTTCTCTACCTGTGGGTCGTGACCCCTTTGGGGGTCGAACGACCCTTTGACAGGGATCGCCTAAGACCATCGGAAAATGCAGATATTTACATCACGATGCATAACAGTAGCAAAATTTCATGGTTGGGGGTCACCACCACATGAGGAACTGTATGCAAGGGTCGCGGCCTTAGGAAGGTTGAGAACCACTGCCCTAAGAGTAGCAGACTAAATCTCATCAATAAATTGAAGTGAATACGTCTTAAGAAGTGTGCTGATAGCCCTTCCTGGGTAGGTTGGTTGGTTAAAGCATCATCCCAAGGTTGCAGGTTCCATCCCTGGTCAGGGCACATGAATGCATAAATAAGTGGAACAACAAATCAGTGCCCCTCCCCCCTCCTTTATTCCTTCCCTCTCTCTCTCTCTCTCTTTCTAAAACAAATATTTTTTAAAATGTGCTGGTAATCCTTAGACTTTTTCCTTTCTGAAGTGCCCAAATTTTATTCGGCCTGCTGATCTAGATTGATGGTTTTCAAAATGTGGTCCCTGGACCATCAGTGTCACCTGGGAGTTTATAGAAATAAAAATTCTTTGCCCTCAGTTCGGTCATACTGATTTGGAAACTAGAAGTGGAACCCAGTAATCTGTGTTTTAATAAGCCCTCTCAGTGATTTTGATATATTTTAAAGTTTGTGAAACACTAACCCTAGATCACGAGGGATGAACCACGGTTTTTGACTTTGCTAGTCCATTGCTTTAATATAAATACCTTACCACTCAACTGGATATTGCTACCTATGTGTATACTAGGAATAGGCAACCTCTGTTATTAGTATTACATTAAATACAAATGGCAGTATAAAAATTGGTACCCAGTATAAAAATTACTGGCATCCTCACAGTACTTTTTTACTTCCTTGTTTTTCCTTCTTGCTGAGTGCCTGGAACAAGGTAGCTGTTTGGTAAATACTTGTTAAATGAATTCAATGTCTGCCTCCATTCCTCCCCAAAAGGCAAAAACTACATCTTTTTTTGTTTTTTAATTCTTTCTCAGCAGGAATGTTGAGCCAGAAAGTCAAGTTCCCAGTGAAGCTATTTCTTTCTCCTAATAGTGACACTAGTTGAAAGAGATTACTGGTATTACAAATAGAAGAGGTGGAAAATCAATGGTTCTTATATAGCTGGTTGTATGCTTTCCTCAGAATTATCTACATGCAGATCTCAAACTTAGCTTACATCAGAATCACCTGGAGAACTCGTCAGGTCATGGATTGTTGGGTCCTGTTTCTAAAGTTTCTGATTCAGTAGGTCTAGGATGAGGCCAGAAGATTTGCATGCCACGTACACTGATGCTTCTGGTCTGGAGACCGCAGTTTGAGAATCACTGCCCTTATAGTTCACTAAGACCAGAAATAATAGGTAATTTAATGAATGTGAATGTTAACTCGTGCTTGCATAGCCAGTGTTCCATAATTGGAAAGTATAGTGTATACTTGGATAACAAATTTACTGAATACTTTTTTTCCTAGAGGTGTTGGTTAAGATCTTTTGCAATACAGGACCTTTTTTTTTTTTTAAGGCTTCTTTAAAAACTGACTAAAAGCTCACTATCTAAATAACTGAATTTAATTCAGTGGTACAGATTCTTTATCCAGATCTTGCCACTCTGATCGCTTCATTTCTGTTTCTCTGCTTTTTTTTCCACCTCAAGTTTTGTTGGGAGTTTAGCTAAGCTACTGCATTATATTGCTACATCAGCATTCCTTTTGTTTGGCCAAGCAGCCTGCAGTGACCTTAAACCGACACTGATCCTCTTCTGTAAGTGCACGTCCTCAGTAGTAGCCCTCAGAGTCACAAGCAAATGGAAGTTTCTGGTATGACTTCTCCGACCCTTCTTATGATCAATAGTCTCCTTTGTCTCCCATAGCCCTCCCCTCATTCTCCGCTTAGAAAAGACCCCATGTAATTTACCCAAACCCTGCTCTTTTTATTTGAGTTAACCAGTTCAGCCTTAGCCCAGAAATCCCAAAGCATTCCACCCGTTAACCCTCAGAAAGGCAGTGCTCTGGTCCTGCCTCTCAGTCTGCACTCTGCCTGGAGCTCCCACGGGGTCCCTGGAGGCATGTTAGGAACCAGGGATTAGCTACTCTATTTCAGTGCCTCTTGGTGGTCTGTTGTTGAACCCTGACTCATCATCTGGCACCCTGTGCTCCACTTAATGGGTGTTAATTTGACAAATGCATAACAAGCTTGCTTAGTTTTCTAAAGTAATTTTATACCCTAACGTATATTACTTGTGGATCTTATGAGTTTATATTTGGCTCTCTATTTTCTGTCCTTAAATACAACAGGTTCCTAAAGAATGGAAAGATGACATTTGTTTTGGATTTTTTTTTTCTCATAGCTAAACACAAGATTGTCCCTTCTTTTTTTAAAAAATATATTTTATTGATTTTTTTTATAGAGAAGAAAGGAGAGGGATAGAGAGTTAGAAACATCGATGAGAGAGAAACATCAATCAGCTGCCTCCTGCACACCCTCTACTGGGGATGTACCTGCAACCAAGGTATATGCCCTTGACAGGAATCGAACCTGGGAACTTTCAGTCTGCAGACCAATGCTCTATCCACTAAGTAAAACCAGTTAGGGCAAGATTGTCACTTCTGTTCTTGTATAACATATTCTAAGCATCTCCAGGAACAGGCTAAAATTAGGTAAAATTGAAGTTTCCCCCCACCCAACTCTTTTTATAGGCCTTTTTTCTTGCTAAATGGATAGTTTTTAAAGAAGAAAATGTGAAATGTATCAATGAAAGAATTCTTATACTTAATTGTAACATCATTTGAATATTTTCAACCATGCCCAGACAAATACATACATCCCTCTGCAGATTAAATTTAGAGTTACTATCCTGGATAGTTCTAGAAAAGAAAAAAAGGCATTGACAGTTTAGTTTTTCTTTTTATGGAGATCTCCCACAAATTTGAATAAAGGCTTACCAAATCAGTAACTTTTCTGTTAAAACCTCTGATGGGTGGTGCTCTGTAATTTAATTATCCCCATACTCATATTATTTTCTCCCATTTCAGGGGTTTTGTTTGCCACAGTTTTCCCATTCCAGAAAGCCTGGAACACCCTGTGAAAAGTCTTTGTGTTAACATCCTCCCGTGAATAATTTTAATTATCAAATTAAAGGACAGTTTGACACTTCTATGTCCTCATACATGTTTTTCTTATACATGCCATTTTTATTAATTTACAAATTTGCTTCAGGTTCTCATTTTAATGTATTGACTTAAACATTATCCTTTTTATTACTATAGTTATAAAAGACATGCAAATGCCACTAATCAATTTCCAGATGTACATGTTACCCGTATAATTATTACTAAATGTTTTACACTTAGTGAATGGGCAGCTCACATAATGGGAATTTGTGAGGGATATAGACCATCACTGTCAAATTGCTCAGAATTTCTAGTTCCCAAGTTATTTGACATTTTATTATATGCCAGCCTTCCATCCTTATTATCCTTAAATTTCATGAATATAATTACTCTGAGTTTTAAAAATATTCTCTACTTTTATTTCTTTGGCTCTCTTAGGCAATGACAACTCATTAAAGCACTTCAATAAAAATAGGCAAATATATTAGTAAAACATAAGATGTTCTTTTGTTTATATAATGAGTTTTAAAATGTGTAGTAATTTTCTTTTTTTAAATGGATCTATAATGTCTCTTTTAAATTCCTTTTTTATTTCATTTTTTTAATGCTTAACTTAGAGAAAAGAATCTAGAATTTGGAGGCAGTCTCAAATTTTGCTGGATTTTCACTAGTAAAAAGTACTTTTTCTTAAAGAATGTGTAGCATTTAAAGGATGAATTAGTACCATATAGCTGTTACCATGAAATCAGTATTATTGTGATGTTTCAGTATTATCTGAAATCAAGGAACAAGTAACATTACCCTAACATCAAGACAAATGTGAAGCTCATTACAGCCAGTCATTAAGATTTGGACTAATTATATGTTGTTATTGTTTCCATGGTACATACAATCAGAGTTAGGATTTAAATGCCTCTAAAAAGAAACTTAAGGACTGGTGGAGATGATAGAGTGTTTTACAATCCAGACATCACGTTTGGATGGGTAAAACAAGTTAGCAGTTGGGTAACCTTAGGCAAGTTTCTTTTTTTTTTGGTGGGGGGTGGGGGGAGGTGGGTAGGGGGCACCCAGATTTGAATTGAGGCAAGTTTCTTAAGCTTTCTGAGTCTCAATGTTTTCTCAACTGAAAAATAGGAATAATACTACCAGTGAGTAAAGATTAAATGAAATACTGTATGTAAATTACCTACACAGTACATAGCATGTATCATAACTGTATACAGGACAGTGACTATTAATTAAAATTCTGGTATAAAACTAATAGTTACTAAGTGTTTAGTGTGTTGGGGTTTTATTGCAATATATAAAAATCCAAGAGTAAGTTCATCTGTGTCACAATGTCATTTTCTCTATTAGATGGCTGCATACCCTGTTTCCCCGAAAATAAGACAGTGTCTTATATTAATTTTTGCTCCCAAAGATACGCTAGGTCTTATTTTCAGGGGATGTCTTATTTTTCCATGAAGAAGAATACAGTACACATTTATTGTAGAACAAAAAAAAAAAGGAAATTTATTACCTGTATACAGTACGGTAGTAGTTGTCATCACAAACCAGCTCACTGATTGGCCACAGCGCAGCTGGAGCTGTTCAGGCAGTACGAGGTCTCTTTAAATCAGGAGTCAGACGCTTTACGGTAGCTTCGGGGGCCTTATATTCCGGGGAGGCCTTATGTTCGGGGGAGGTCTTATTTTTGGGGAGGTCTTATTTTCGGGGGGATGCCTTATATTACAGCGAGAGGCAAAACTGGAAGTAGATCTTATTTTCTTGAAAACAGGGTAAAAGTGGTGAGGTGATTTGAATATCAGATGAGAATGTGCTAAAGGGAGGAGAAAGAGAAGGACTTAATGACAAAAGAGTGAATGAGTCAGGCCAACCTATGAACCAGGAGGTCATGGTTCGATTCCTGGTCAAGGCATATGACCAGGTTGTGGACTCGATCCCCAGTAGGGGGCATGCAGGATGCAGCCAATCAATTAATGTCTCTCATCATTGATATTTCTATCTTTCCCTCTCTCTGCCTTTTTGAAGACAATAATATATATATATATAGTTTTTTAAAAGAGTGAGAGAGTAGAATAGAATGTAAGGGTACAAGAGAGAAGACAGTGGGATATGCAGAAAACAGACACCTCCCTTGCTGAAAATGAAAAAGGAGCAAAAGGGAAGCAGAAATCAGGAGAAAAGATGAGCAGAGAGGACAGTAAAGAGATTTTTCTGAGCTCTGGCTGGTATGGCTCAATTGGTCGGAGCGTCATTCAGTGCCCTGGAAGGTCATGGGTTTGATTTCTAGTCAGGGCTCATGCCTGGGTTGAGGATTCGATCACCAGTCAGGGTGCAGTTGGAGACAACTAATTGATGTATCTCTCTCACATTGATGTTTTTCTCTCACCCCATTTCTCCCTCCCTAAAATCAGTTTTAAAATTTTTAAGAGATTTTTCTGACCATAATTCTCTACAAATCCTTGCCTTTTTCTTTCTTCCTTTTTTTTTGGTAGATATTCGTTTGTCACTTTCCATGTATGGACTGAATCCTGATCGTAATCATATGATGGTAGATTTCATTGAAGAGTGGTAAGTATTTCAAATAATGTATTTGTTTCTATTACGTTACTATGTAGATTTATTTCAACCTACTCTAGGAGAACACTTCTATTTTACAATTGATGTATAAATAATGGCATTTTAAAAAGACGCATAAAGAATGTGTATATGTTTTTATACATAGGAATACTTTTCAAGTATGTACATATTCTTTGCAGTAAATATTTATTGGGTTCTTATTTTATAAGGAGCTATGGTTAGTATAGAAGATAGAAAAATGGTGTAAATTATAGTCCCGTGGAGAACATTGACCTATATACAGTTCACCTTAATTTAGCGTAAGTACTGAATCTTTGAATACTCTATTTGGAAAGTCAAGCCAATATGGAAATACTGCTTGAAACATTGGTAGTATTCAAAATTTAGAATTGCTTTTTGAACCAGTACTTTGCTTTTAGTCAGCAGGAAAAGAAACAGCTTGGGGATGTAAAGTACGACATAGGGAATATAATAAAATATATTATAATAACTATAAATGGTGTCAAGAGGTACTAGACTTATCAGGGGAATCCCTTTGTAAGTTATGTAAATGTCTAACCACATTTTTGAACATTTGAAACTAATACAGTATTGAACTTCAACTGTAATTGAAAATATTTTAATTAAAATAATGCAGAGTGAAAAAATAAATAAATAATGCAGTGTGGAGCGGGGGGAAAGATGGCGGTTGGCAGGACGGGGGTGAGGGAGAGGATGTGAGTGAGTGAGGGGTGAAAGGAGAGTGTGTGGATGTGTGTGGTGTGTGTTAAATCTGGCAGGAGCAGCAGGGGCTGGCAGACCAGGCTCTCATGGACAGGGAGAGACTACCACTGCTGCAGGCACTCCCTGGACTATGGGATTTGGGCACAGAACCCACACCATCTTGAAGGGGAGAGTAGCCTCTTCTAGGAACTCATCAGTACCACCACCCAGACAGGCCTGGGACACTGCCTGCCACCCGGCAGCCACTCCAGCCAAAACCCTGCTGCCCCATCTGCAGACCTGCAGACCCTGGGACCTCCACCTCCAAAGGTGCACCGCTCCCGCAACAGTAAGTGCAGCTTCCCTCTCCCCAGCAGCAGACCTCTGGACACCACAGTCACACGCATTTCCAGCATGCAGGCTTCCAGGGGACTCCACAGGCCACGCTTGAGAGCCACTGTGAGCCCTCACTGGGTGTGATTTTGTACCGACAAGGGCATGCCGCCCCGCAGTAGAAATTCTGAATTCCTTCTTCCTGAATAACTGCCCACAGGCACCCCGGCTGCACAACTTCAGTGCCAGGGCCCCTGAGAGTGCCTCAGAGCTCTGTGCCAGCACGTGCACTGCCACAGTCACACATTTCCAGCAAGCAGGCCCCCTGAGCCCATTGATCCACAGGGCACTCTTAGGAACCGCTATGAGCCCCCGCCGGGTGCGATCTTGAACAGACAGGGACACACTCCCCTGGGAGTAGAAATTCTGAATTCACTCATTCTGGATACTTACCCAAAGACACCTCGACTGCACGGCTTCATTGCTAGGTCCCTTCAGAGTGCTTCAATGCTCCGCACCGGCAAACGAACCGCGGGTGCCCCTGTGAATTGCCACTGGGAGCGCATGCGCATATCCAGCCGCAGGTGCAGCAGCAAAAACTGAATCTTCCCACCCTACAGCTGCAGGACTATGGACACTGAAGTCACACGCTTTCCCAGCGTGCGGGCCTCCCAAGCCCACCGTTCCACAGGCAGCCGTTGGGTGCCACTGTGAGCCCCACTGGATGTGCATTTATACAAATGGGTGCACTGCTGGGCTGTAGAAATTCTGAATTTCCTCTTCTGGGATACCTACATTTGTGTGGCGGCTAAATAGCATGCTATCAAACAATGATTGGGTTACCAGAGAAATCAAAGAAGAAATAGAAAGCATCCTGGAGACAAATAACAAGGAAAACACAACAATCCAAAATCTATAGGACACAATGAAAGCAGTCCTGAGAGGGAAGTTCATAGCTCTACAGGCCTATCTCAAATAACAAGAAAAACTGGTAATAAATTATATAACGTCGCAACTTAAAGAATTAGAAAGAGAGCAGCAAGAAAAGCCTACAGTATCCAGAAGAAAGGAAATAATAAAGATCAGAGCAGAAAAAAAGAACAGAAGAGACAAAAAAAAAATACAAAAGATCAATGAAACCAAGAGATGGTTCTTTGAAAGGATAAACAAGATTGATGAACCTTTAGCCAGGCTCACCAAGAAACAGAGAGAGAAGATCCAAATAAAAAAAAATCAAAAATGAAAGAGGTGAGGTAACAACTGACCCCACAGAAATACGATTATGAAAAAATACTGTGAACAACTCTACTCTAACAAACTGGACAATCTCTATGAAATGGACACATTCCTAGAAAAATACAAGTTTCCAAAACTCAATCAGGAAGAATAAAAAAACCTGAATAGGCCGATAACTACTGATGAAATTGAAACAGTAATCAAAAAGCTTCCAGGAACCAGAAGCCCTGGACCAGATGGCTTCACAGGGGAGTTTCACTGAACATTTAAAGAAGAACCAAAACCAATCCTTCTCAGACTATTTCCCTTAAGAACATGAAAAAGACAGGGATGCCCACTTTCACCACTCCTGTTTGATATACTACTGGAAGTGCTAGCCAAAGTGAGAAGAAATAAAAGGTATCCAAATTGGAAAACAAGTAAAATTGCCCTTATTCACAGATGACATGATACTGTACATAGAAAACCCTAAAGACTCCATCAAAAAATTATTAGACTTAATAAATGAATTCAGCTATGTAGCAAGATACAAAATTAATGCCAAGAAATCTATGGCATTTTATACACCAATAGTGAACTTACAAAGAGATTTTTTTTTTAAATCTCATTTACCATTACATACAAAAAAATAAAGATACCTAGGAATAAACTTCACTTAAAAGACCTCTACTAAGAAAATTACAGGACATTGAAAAAAGGAGAGGAAGACATAAACAGATGGAAGAACATACCGTGTTCATGGATTGGTAAAATCAACATCATTAAAAATGTCCATATTACCCAAAGCAATCTATAGATTCAATACACTCCCTATTAAAATACCAACAGCATATTTCACAGATCTAGAATTCTCCAAAAATTCATCTGGAATTTAAAAAAATAGCTGCAGTGACCCTGAAAAAGAAGAACAAAGTAGGAGGGATCACAATACCAGATTTCAAGCTGTGTTATAAAGCCCCTGTTCTCAAAACAGCCTGGTACTGGCACAAGAACAGACATATAGACCAATGGAATAGAACAAAGAACCCAGAAATGGACCCATTCCACTATACTCAATATTTGACAAAGGAGGCAAGAACATATAATGGAGTCAAGACAGTCTCTTCAATAAATGGTGTTGGGAAATTTGGTCAGACATATGCACAAAATGAAATTAGACCACCAATTTATACCACACACAAAAATAAACTCAAAATGGATAAAGAACTTAAATATAAGATGGGAAACCATAAAAATATTAGCGGAATCCACAGGCAGCAAAATCTCAGATATGGTATACTGAAGCAATATCTTCACTCACACAGCTCCTAGAGCAATGGAAACTAAGGAGAAAATAAATGGGACTGCATTGAAATAAAAAGCTTCTGCACAGCAGAAATCATAAACAAAACAAGAAAACCCACTGTATGGGAGAACATATTTATCAACAATGTCTCCAATAAGGATTTATCTCCAACATTGTATGAAGGAACTCATACAATTTAACAAAGGGAAGGCAATCCAATCAAAAAATGGACAATGATCCTGAATAGATACTTTTCGAAAAAAGACATAAGGAAGCCTAGAGACATATGAAAACATGCTCAAAGTCACTAATTATCTGAGAGGCAAATCAAAACGACAATGAGATACTATCTCACACCTGTCAGAATAGCTGTCATCAACAAATGACAAGTGCTGGTGAGGATGCAGAGAAAATTGAATCAATTTTGGAAACTTAATGTCAGAAAATTTTGCAGTCATAATAATAAGTACTTCTCACAAATAAAGTATGGCTATTCTATCACAAATATTTTATGATCCTCAAGAGTTTTTCAGATGTTTACCTACCAACCCTAGCCTACTTAAGTTTATTCTTAGGTATTTTATATTTTCTGTTGCTATCGTAAATGGAGCCTTCTCATTTTTTAAGAAGTTTTAAATTTACAAAGCCAAAAATGGAAAGGTAATAAAGATATAAACTAATAAATTGCTCTCCTTCTCATTCCTAAATCACCAAGTGTTCCTTTCTCTATAGACAACTAAAGCTATTGATTTCTTTCCAAGATAATTTATACACATTTAATAAAAAAAAATCTCATATTTGTATTATTCATACATAATAAAAAATTCAAGCACATATGAAAATAGAATGTTATAATGAGACCTGATCAAGCCTCATTTATAAACTGGATAAATTTTAAGCAAAACCAGATGCCAAATTAGGCCCCTCCCCATGCACTGGTGTATGTTCAGTATGTGTGTGTGTATAAAATAAACTGTATTGATTTTAAATCAACTTCATTCAGAATGAAGCCTAGGGAAGAAATGAAAGATATGCATTAGGGGTTAACATATTTGAAGGATAAAGGAAGAAGTTCTAACATACATAACTAAAAGTTTTATTCTAAGGAAACAGACCATATTCAAAGGTAAAGTTGCTGAGAATTGCATATAACTGTAAAAAATAATCAAACCTTAGTTTTAAGAAGTCCATCAGATAATTAGAATACAACATCATGATGAAAATACAGAACATTAGAGACAAAAAATATTTTAAAAGCTGCTAGAGAAAAAGATTGCCTATAAATTAATACCAATATATAGGTGACTTTTTAGTAGGAGAAGTGGGTGGCAGTAAGTAGTGGGATAATATCTTCAAAGTGCTGAGAGAGAAAACAGCCAGTATAGAATTTATTCCCAGGAAAATTTAGCCTGATACAATATGTTCACACACAAAGTAATAGAACTTATCATTCAATGGTAAACAAATTAAAATATTCTATTTAAAATTAAGGAAAAGACCAAGATGACTGTCATTATCACTTATAAAGTCAGTCCTCAATATCTGTGAGTTCCACATTCCCAGATTTAATCATCCATGGATCAAAAGTATTAGAAAAAGCCCAGCCAATGTGGCTCATGGATTGAACATCAACCCAGAAAACAGGAGATCGTTGGTTCCATTTCCCCATCAGGACACATACCTGGGTTGTAGGCTCGATCCCCAGTAGGGGTCGTCCAGGAGGCAGCCGACCCATGATGTTTTCCTCTCAGCATGTTTCTACCTATTTCTCGCTCTTTATCTCTAAAAAGCAATAAAAACATATTTTAAAATATACATATATTCGGAAAAAAATTACATTGTTGCTTATGTGTGCTCTGTAGTTATGCCTAAGTGGTGTGTCTATATCAAACATGTTCAGACTTCTCTTTTCTCATCATTATTCCCTAAATAATACAGCATAGTAGTGATTAATATAGCATTTACATTGTATTATGTATTATAGGTAACCTAGAGATGATTTAAAATATATGGTAAGATGTGCATAGGTTATATGCAAATACAATGTCATTTTATGCAAGATTTTGGTATAAGCAAGGGTCCTAGAAGCAATCACACGCATACTGGAGGACAACTGTATTTGACAGATTTGACATATATTAGAATTCCTAGGCAGCACAGTAATGCAAGCACAAAAAATAAATGGCGTAAAAACACACACACACACACACAAAGGAAGAAACAAAACTAAGTTATTATTTTCTGGCTTTGAATTCCAGATTCAGCACTTCCTACATTTGTACCCTTGGGCACATTATTTAACATCCTTGCACTTCCTTTTCTAATTTAAAATAAGGGTGTCTCATAGGGATATTATGAGGATTAAATTAATCAATATATATCTAATTCACTTAGATAAAGGGTACATAGTAAGTGTTAGGGATAAATGTTAGCCCTTATCATTATTATCATTATCCTACCACCATTTTAAACATAATAGCAGTGAATAAAAATGTAACTTTTAAAGATATCATGTAGTAATTGAAAAATTATAAAGTACTTTAGAATAAATACTTTAAAATGTGCAGGGAGGCAGCGGGGAGGGGGGGAGGTCGGTGGGGAAGAAAAAAAAAAGACTTATGTACTCCTATTTGTAATACCTTAAACAATAAAAAAAATTTTTTTTAAAGGCTTCAGGAAAAAAAAAAGTGTAAAACCCTCATGGGGAAAAATTATAAACCTTTACTAAAAGATACTGATGACATGAATAAGTGTAGAGATATACTATATTCACAGATAGGAAGACTAATATAGCAATGCCATTTCTTCCTAAATTGATCAGTAGAGTCAATGATATTCCAATTAAAACCTAAACAAGATTTCTTATTAGGCAAGCTTATTTTAAAACTAGAGGCCCAGTGCACTAAATTTGTGCACTGATATAGTCCTTAGCGGCTGCCTGCTGGGTACTCCCTCCCTTCCCCTGGCCACCTGGCGCCACTGGGACCTCCCTTCCCCTGACTGGCCCCTGGTCAAATTCCTGGACGAACTCTCAGTTGAAAAGACAATTTGCATACTACACTTGTATTATATAGGATGTGTGTGTAAGAGCAAAAACGCTTTGGAAGAACAAGATTTTTCTTTTGATTATGCCCAGACATATATCAAGATTTATTTATAGTATGGTAATGATACAGGGTTGCAGAAAAACACCACAACCAATAAAACAGAGCAGAGAGCCTAGAATTCATGCCTCTATGAAAAATTGACTAATGTAAGAGATGGTACTTTAGATAAACGGGGCAAGGAAAGCTTGATATGCACATGGAAAAATTGAACCTCCTTACTTCCCTTAGACAAAAATGAATTTCAGGCAGACTAAAGACTTAAAGGTGAATGGTTATACTATAAAACTTTTAGAAAATAATATGGAGATTAGGGAAATTATTTCTTAAAGATGAACAAAAGCAAAAAAAGAAAGCACAAAACAAAGAAAAACTTCATCATTCTGACTACATTAAAGTTACATATTTCTGTTCAAAAAAGTGAAAAGAGAAATTTAAAATGTGGTGGGGGGGAATTATTTGCAGCATGTGTAAGAGGTGAAGAATTAGTATCTCAAAAAGATTTCTTGCAAATACATAGAATAAACAGCCTCATAGAAAAGTGAGTAAAACACTTAAACAGGCATTTTACAAATGTGAAAACAAATGGCCAAAATATACTCAGTAGATGACCATTGGCATTAAAATCAGAGAAATGCAGAATAATTATAATAAGGTATTATTTGCACCTAACAGATTGGCAAAAATTAAAGTCTGCCAATATCAAGTGTCAATCAGGATATGGAGCAAATGGATGATGATACACTATTGATGATAGTATAAAGATTCATTATAATAAAAGATTGAGAAATTAGACTACACAAAAAATAAAGTTCTGCTATGAGAGGAAAATGCCATAAAACTATTGGAACACTTAGGACAAATTAAAAACTACTTTTATATAGAGTCTTTACAAATCATTAAAAGACCATCTGGTAGGCAAAAAATGGAGAAAAGGGAACAATTGATTCACAGAAAAAAGTAAATGAGATCACTCAGTCTCGACTAATAGTAAGAGAAATGCAAATTAAAACCACCAGGTTCTATTTTTATTGCTTGCAAAGATAAATTTTATTATTTTCTTATATAAGTGAACAAGTAATTATAACAATAATAAAGGCCAATTAAAGAAAGATGAGTTATCAAAAGACTTAAGAATGTACTACTTGAGAAGTGGCTATAAAGCCAGGATTGTGAAGTCACAAAACTCGAAGAGCCCATTGGTCAAGTATCGAATGTAGAGAGGCAGAGTAAGTTCCGAACCAGAAGGGTACTAATGTGGGTGAGAGAGAGAGACTGTTGTGGACATAGATGACTGAAGATTGCTGTTTAGGTAGAGTAATGATGGTGGAAATTAAATACGACCCTGGCAGATTTTGTTTATCTTGTTTTTTTAAATTCGGTTGAGAAGGATAGAGAGAAGCAAAGTGGGTAGGGATGAAATTCAGAATATAGTGTAGAGATCATTGCAACAGAGTGTAGAAGGAGAAATCCCTGAAATGGATATCATGAGACCTATATTTATTGTTTCAACCCTTGGACACTTAGTTGCTTCGTCTACAGCAGGAGTTGGCAAACTTTCTGTAAAAAGCTGGATAAAAAATACTTTAGTCTTTGTGGGCCATAGTGTCTGTGTCACATGTATTCGGTTTTACTCTTTATAATAGGAAAGCATCCATAGACAGTAGATGTATAGGTCTGTCTGTATTCCATTAACTATGGACCCATTGAATATTAGATAATTTTAAGTGACATTAAATATTATTACTGATTTTTTCCAATCACTTAATCTTGTGGGCCCTACAAAAGTAGGTAGTGGGTTGGATTTGGTCCACAAGCTATACTTTGCCAACCTCTGATCTTTCCAATAAAAATTTGGACTAAATATGTATACATAAAATAAATATACACTTAGTGGGCTTAATCTCACTAAGTATATGTTTATCATATGTATAATCTGATTTACCCTTTTGTTTATTAGAAGTAATCTTAGTCTCAAGTATTTAGAACTCTCAAGAACACAGAATTTATGTGTTTGTGACTCAAGTTCCAAGGACATTATTTGTTTATCATTTATTCTTCCGGAATTCTTTCCTGAGATTACTGGAAGGGGAATGATTTTTGTCATATCTGCATACCATAATTACAAAAGTACTTTAGTAATTTATCAATAGACTTATTTTTTACTTAAGTATATTTGGGGATGGAAAATAAGTGGAAAGTCAGTATTATATGGCACAAATAAAAGGTATTAGTAAATACAAGTTAAAACCTAACAGTATTATTTGCCAAAAAATCCTGAAACTGAGGCATTCTTTTTGTTAAAGAGAGAGCACATTTTTAGAGATGTTAAAGGTAAGTTAAAAAGCTGGTTAATGTAAAAGTTTGAAAGAGGACTGACAAAAATTTTCTCAATAATGCTTTATGTATCTAAAGTCATCCTAAGTTGCCTTATATTAGAAAACCTTTTCGTAACTGATAGTTAAGTCTTATTAATAGGACTCTGAAGTTCAGTTGAAATACCAAGTACTGTTAATGTTTTTTTTTCTATTTACAGTGTACTCTTATTAAAGATTCTTATAGTAACTAGGTAAAAGATTTTGCAGATTAATTTAGTCATCTCTAATCTATTATCAAAAGTCTCAAGCATTCAGGTCTTTAATTTTTAATGACAGACTTAGGAATCTCAGTACAAATATTTTTTTAAAATAGACTTTGAGAGTATAAAGTCTTTTGACTTGGCTATTGACATAAAAGGGATTTATTCCTTTGCCAGGAATTAGTCTCTGAATAATGCACACAGAGTAATGCACTGTACAGGAAGTTAATGGCTTCTCCAAGTTTAATTTGGTTTGTAGAGCTAGAATTAGAACCAACATCACTTGACTTCTCATCTAGTTAACTTTACAATACTGTGCTTCTTGACAAACTATAACTTGATTCCATAGTATAAGCTTCAGAGTTACACTAATGGTTGTGTGTAGTTAACTGTGACCAGCTTCTGTATCCATGTGAGACACTTGATACTATTATTAGCCACAGAGAAATTCGGTATTTCACCTATTATTATAACCTGATTTTTCTTGCCTTTCTAAGTAAAATTCATTCTTAATCTGTCTGTAGTATTTAGGTTTAAATTTTTTTTTGCAAGCTGAAACTAATTCTCACTCCTAGAAGTTCCTAAGTCACTTTCCTTTCCATTAGCTTTTTAGCTCCTTTATACTCTTTATTTCTTCTGCCATTGTGCGCACCTCTCACATACTGTTAAAAGGAAACAGTGATAATGTGTGTCCTTGTTTTATTCTTAATTTGAGGTAGTGTTTCTGAACAAATTAAGTGAATTCCTTAAGTCTTTATTACTATTAGAGAAACATTTTAGAAAAAAAAACACACATACATCTGAAATATTCACCTTTACTGCAAATATAATTTAACTGTATTTAAAAGCAATATTAAGGATTGTTACAGCATGTAGTTCTTCAAGTAAAGTATTTCAACTGATGATAATATATGTGCTTTTGTGGGGGCAGGCATAGAGTATGATTAATTAAGGAGTTTTTTTGTCATATAAGTCATTTTAATAAAATATTCTCCCTTTTCCCCCTTATAAAACTACCAGGTGACTATAACAGTCTTGGTAGCACTCTCTGGAGCTGGTAGATTTTTAAGTATATTCTTATTAAAAGTCAACACCACTAGTGTCTATAAATGTGGCTTGATGAGAGAAAGACTGAGTTTCTTCTCTTCCTGGAGATGTCTGTTTCTATTCTGATCCACGATTGATTAGGATGGTGCAAGCTCACCTTTCATTAAAGGGAGAAGGAGTGTGGATTAGGGGGAAAATCCTTCACGAACCTTCAGTAGAATCCTATCCTTTGTGATCATTCTGTGGAATTTTGACAGCTCTTCATTTGGATTGTGATGTAATGTTTGAGCTAAGCAGTTGATAGATCCCAGGAGGCCCATGAGCTAACTAGATTGTGAAATGGTATGAAAAATAGATGTTCACACAGAGGTGGTGGGCTCCATAGCTTTCTTTTGATATCCAATAGGAATTCTATTTGAAAGGTTAAGAATCAAATTAAGTGAATTCCTTACATGAATTCATTGTGGGGGAGAGGATAGAGGGTTTGGGAAAAGCAGTGAGGAGGGAAGCAAAGGAATTTGTTACTACTAGAATGACAGCATATGATGTCTTAAACTATTTGTAGAGTGAACAACAGTCAATGAATAACTGTTTTAGGCCTTCACTTGTTGGGTTAGCCATGCTATAATTGATTTTCAACTTTCATAAGTTCTTCCAAAGCCAGAGATTCTGATTTATAAAGTATTGTCTATTCACAGAGGTAAAAAAAAAAATGTAAAAAGTAGAGGATTTGGCAAGAATTTTACCAAATGTTAGTAAAAAAGAAAAAAAGTGTTTTGTAGTTATTAAGCTTTTCAGTAACACAGACTTTTTTATTACCTAATTACATGAGTTACAAAAGCCTATTAGAAACTACAAAATAAATATTTAATCTGGCAAATTAGAATTGAAACCTATTGTCAGTGTGGCCAAGAATATAGCTTTATTTAATTCCATGTAAGAACTTTTAAATGATTTTACTGCCATTGCCTCATATCTTTATTGACTTTTTGCTTAATAACTTTGGGTTGATTTTAGGCCACCAAAAAAATGGAAATGAAAGAGATTGCTAAATACAAGCCACTGTGGAAAATGAACCCAGCCAGTGAATCTTTATTGATTACTGGTGTAGAAGACAATCCTTTGAAGAAATTTACCATTCCCAAGATTAGGAGGGCAGCTGGGAAAGGTAATAATATTTCTATAAAAGATGGGGTTATTTCATAACTATTACTTCATCTCTCTGCTTCCTAGTTTGTTTATCTTCTTTTTTGACTATAAAATTAGCTTTAAGTCGGGCCTTTAATGCTTTAAACACAACATGTACACAAAATGGAATAGACATGTCTCCTGTCCCTCCCAAATACACCTAAAAACACTGGACATTATAAATAAAACAAACATAAGTAGACTTCAAAAGGTGGAGAGAAGATGACAGACTGGCTAGGGACCCAGATACTCAAGGAATGACAGAGCAGGAGGTTCTCCGGATTTTCTTTTTATTTCCTCCATGTCTCAGATGGTATGCACACAACTCAGGAATGCCAATTGTCACAGACCCAAAAAGTCCCAAGAAAAGTCTATTCTCTGTTGTCAAGGACTGGGAAAGGGACATCCTAGGAAGGTAGAAGCCTATTTGATAATGAACACCCTACTCCTGCAAAATAATAGGTCAGTGGGGGTGGAGGGCAGCTTAGTCCCTATACCTTTGTCAGCAAAGGTAAGTAGAGGCATAAACTTCCACCTATGTCTGTCCCCTTGGTGGCAGTAACAAGTTCTCTTCCCTGCCATCCCCTGCCCTTGCAGTACCCCTGCCCTGTACTGATGAATCGCTCCTCAGTGGGACTAGATAGAGTCAGTGCAGACCAAGTAGGGAACACAGAAATCTATTACACCCACCAGTAACAAGGCAACTGTCTGCCTCCCACAGCATCAGTGGAGGCTGAGTAAGAAAATGGACTTCCACCACTTTGTTAGGGTTAACAGGGCACCCCCTCAGGGCATCAGTGGAGACCCTTTGGAAAGCCAGGACTTCAACCCTGTCTGATCATGAAGATTTGGCTCCCTCCACTTTCCCTACCAGCTCAGTTTCAGTAGAGGCTTATTAAAACAAGACTAAATGTAATCCAGAGTCTCTTGACAACACTAAAATGACCAAAATGTAATTTTTTTAATCCTCACCCTGGGATATGTTTATTGAATATTTAGAAAGGAGAGGGGAGAGAGAAGCATTGATTTGAGAAACATCATTGGTTGCCCCTTTGTACATCCCCCAACTGGGAACCAAACCCGCAACCTAGATATGTGTCCTGATCAGGAATCGAACCCATGACCTTTTGGAGCATGGGATGATGCTCCAACTGAGCCACACTGGCCAGGGCCAAAATGTAATATCAAAACTACTTATCTTACCAGCACCCATGAAAATATCAACTTTAATGAGAAAAGATCATCAATCGAAGCCAACAGTGATAAAACAAATATTTAAATTATCTGACAAAACTTTTATTAAAGCACCATTATAATGTTTCAAAAAGCAAGTATGAACATTCTTGAAACAAATTTTAAAAATAGAAAATCAGCGAAGAAATGGAAAATGTAATAATAAGGAACCAAGTATAAGTTATAGAACTAAAAAATACAATAATTTGTATAAAAACTTATTTGGATCTGGTCCAGAGAAGAATTGCAAAGATACTGGAAAGAATCAGAAAATTTGAAGATTCAGCAATAGGAATTATCCAGCCTGAACAATATAGAGAAAACAGAAAAATTTAACATCAATAGGGAACTGTGGAATAATAATAAAAGATCTAATATTTTTATCCTTGGAGTCCCAGAAGTAGAAAAGTGTGAAGCTGAAAAATATTTGAAGAAATATTGGCTGAAAATATCCAAAATTGGACAAAAGGCATAAAACTATACATTAAGAAGAATGTATAAACCCTAAATAGGATAAACCCAAAGAAGTCCATGTCATGGTACATCATAATCAAACTTCTGAAAACTAAGTACAAAAAATACCTTGAAACTTGAATCTACATGTTATCTATAGGAGAAAAGTTATTTAACTGATAGTAGATTTCTCATTAGAAATCATGGAGCCCAGAGGAAATGTCCAACATTTTTCAAGTGCAGGTATAAAATATCAATCCAGCATTTTGTACCCAGCAAAAAATATCATTCAGGAGAAGTGAAGTAAACATTTGCTAAAAAAGTAAAACTGAGAATTTTTCATCAGCAGATACATCCTAAAAGAATGGCTAAACAAAGTTATCCAAACAGAAAATGACAAAAGAAAGAAACTGTGAACATTAAGAACAAAGGGAGAACAATAGAAAGAATAAAAATACAGAGAAATATAGTAGACTAGAGGCCTGACGCACGAAATTTGTGCAAGGGGCTCGACCTTCGCAGCCCTGGCTTCATCTAGAACAGTGGTTCTCAACCTTCCTAAGGCCGCAACCCTTGCATACAGTTCCTCATGTGGTGGTGACCCCCAACCATGAAATTTTCCTACTGTTATGCATCGTGATGTAAATATCTGCATTTTTCCATGGTCTTAGGCAACCCCTGTGAAAGAGTTGTTTGACCCCCAAAGGGGTTGCGACCCACAGGTTGAGAACCGATGATCTAGAAAGATGTCTGAAAGGTCGTTCAGCTGTCCGATCTAATCAGCATATTACGCCTTTATTATTATAGATCAATCTCCTCTTGAGGTTTCTTTTCTTTTTAATATATTTTTAGTGATTTCAGAGAGTAAAAGAGAAGGAGAGAGAGAGAGAGAGAAACATTAATGATGAGAGAAAATCATTGATCAACTGCCTCCTGCACACCCCACAATGGGGATTGAACCCAAAACCCAGGGCATATGCCTTGACCAAGAATCGAATCATGACTGCCTGGTTCATAAGTCTAAGTTCAACCACTGAGCCGTGCCAGCTAGACTCCTCTTAAGATTTTTTATTATGTTTGACAACTGAATAAAACATTATAACATTTTCTGACCTTCTCAGTGACTATAGAGGAAGTACTTAAGACAGTTATGAAACAAGATGTTATCATTGAAGGAAACTGGGTAAATGGACTGATAGGATCTTTCTGCACTAATAGGATCATATTGCAACTTCATGTGAATCAGAATTAAAACTTTCTAATAAAAATGGAATTTTAAAAATGTTCAAGTAACCCAGAGAAATGCAGGAAAATGAAATACAGAATTAAGTAGCTGAGAGAAAAATAAATAGTTAAATAGCAGGTTTAAGCTTTAACATATATAAAATGTAAATTATCTAAATACACTAAAGACAGAGGTTGACACTGGATTTAAAAAAAAAATGTGAACCAACTATATACTACCAAATCCATTTCACATACAGTGCTACAGTTTGGTTGAAAATAAATACATAGAGAAATACAGGTTATGCAAACAATCAAAATGAAGCAGGAGTGGCTATTTAATATCAGATAAAATAAACTTCAGAGGGACAAAAATTGTCAGGGGGAAAAAAAGGGAGATATTGCATAATAATGGTCATAGCACTAATAATAACAATCCTAAATGTGTATTCATGAAATAACAGAACTTCAAAATACATGAAGCAAAATTGATAGAACTGAAAGGAAAAAGGGACACACAGAATTATAAAACTTGAGCTTTCTTCTCCCAACCATTGATAGAACTGCTTACACAGAAAATCAGCAAAGACATAGAAGAACTAAATAGTGTCAGCCTACAGGATCTAATTGATATTTTTACATTACCCAACAATAGTAGGGTGGACATTTTTTTTTAAGCTGCCATTTAATACTCAAGATAGTACGTTGGGACATGAAACATATTTTAACACATTTAAAGGAATTTAAGTCATACAAACATGTTCTCTGACCACATGAAAACTAGAAATTAATGTTTCCAAGCACATGGAAAGTAAACAGCATATTTCTAAATACTCATGAGATTTCAAGAGAAAAAAAAACATTAAGTTGAATGAAAATGAAAATGCAGCGTATTAAAATTTGAGGGACAGAGCATTGCTCATAAATTTACAGCACTAAATACTTATATCAGAGAATGGGAAGGTAATCTAAGCTTCTACCTTAAGAAATTAGTAAAAGAATCTATAATAATAAAAATGTAATATGCAAATTGACAAAACAGGAATGACCATCTGGACAACCATGTTATGACACATACTGGCAATGGATCAGCCAAGGTGGGTGCGATGTGATTGGTTAGGGGGGCCTGGCATCACACATGACCACCCCATAGAGCAGTGGTTCACAACCTGTGGGTCGCGACCCCTTTGGGGGTCGAACGACCCTTTCACAGGGGTCGCCTAAGACCATCAGAAAATGCAGATATTTACATCACGATGCATAACAGTAGCAAAATTTCATGGTTGGGGGTCACCACCACATGAGGAACTGTATGCAAGGGTCTCGGCCTTAGGAAGGTGGAGAACCACTGCCATAGAGGGAGGCTCAGGCTACCGGCTGGCTGGGTGATCAATCAAGGGGGAAGGGAGAAGTGGCTGCAGATGCGGGCAATGCCAGGCCAAGGCGGGTGCAGGCGGGGGGTGGGGCCGGCTGTGGGCAGCTGGCAACCAGGGGAAGCCTGGGTCTGGCAACCAGAGGGAACCCCGGGTCCCAAGTACTGGCAGCTGGAGGGAACCCCTGGTGCTGGCAGTTGGAAAGGAAGGCCTACCTTTGCATCAGGCCTCTAGTAACATGATAAACCCAAAACAAGCAGCAGAAAGGAAACATCTCACGTATTTGATAATTTTGTGTCATTTATCAGATATACAATTGTCATTGTACAAGGATGTAATTTTAAACACAAACCACTGCCCTTTTCTTTACCTTTAGTTTACTTGTCATCTTGTTTCACCAATACTAGAGAGTATAGTTTCATACACGACACTCTTAATCAGTGCCGACTTGACGTAAGGTGTGATCTACAGTCGTCCTGGCAATTTGGGGATACAAAGCTAGTTCACAATAAGGATCTGGAAAAAAGTTTTACTTCTAAGAGGTAAGTTACTATGGCCTAAAGAAGTTTGAGGTTTCGTTTTGTTTTTCCTATAAAGTCTTATATGAATTTGTTATTTCTACCATTTGAGGTTTTATTAAATATTACTAAGAAAATAATTTTAAAAATTTTTGTTCATTATTTTGTTGCCTCCTTATAGACTTCTGTGATAGTCAAAAGTTAAATGTAAGATTTGATTAGTGAGTTTTATATATTAACTAGAGGCCTAGTGCACGACATTCATGCACTGACCACCAGGGGGAAGCTCCTTTGTTGAGCATCTGCCCCCTGGTGGTCAGTGTACATCATAGCGACCGATCTTTCTACCATTCGGTCTATTTGCATATTAGCCTTTATTATATAAGATTAGCTGCATTTCAGACAATCCTAACTTTTTAATCTTGGCAAAATTTTCAGAAGCATACATCACATTCATTAAGCTTCAGTTTTGTAGATTCTTTGTGCCTCCTGCTATATAAAACAGCAGTGAAAATATTTAAAACATAACTTTTTTCTTGACTTAACCCTTCAAAGACTGAGTTGAAGTTTTTATTAGGCAAGATAATACCTGCCTATTTCCAACTATTCCACTAGAAGCACTATTTTTGACACTTAAGTTTTTAAAAGTACACCTCCTTTTTTGGGAAGGCACATTTCATTATGTTATTTTGATAAGAACAAGAGCATATGCAAAGTTCTCATGGTAAACATTTTATAGTTATAGGTATAGATCTTATGTGAACAAAATTTAGTTTAGTGTTTTCGTTATCTGAACTTGCTTCCTTCACCCATTTGCATTTATCTTAAAAGTTTATGGATCCATCCTTAGAACTCATTTTGAAATGTTTGGGGTTTCTTTTTTTTGTTTTATAATCAGTTCTTCTTGACTCACACATGTTGTCCCACTCACTGGTTTGGGGGGAGAACTTATGGGAATGATAGAATTAGTTAATGGTATATTCTTTTTATCTAAAAAATCCCAGTTTTGAGCAGAAGTAAAATGGAGTGAATATATCCTACCATTGCAAATAAAAAGAACAGTGTCATCAAAAATGAATTTTAGGCATTGTTCCTTGATTTTGGTTCTTTTAGGCATTTAATAATTTTGTTCTTTTTCATAATGTCCCCACCACTACCACTATGTAACATTTTATTTTCAACCTGTTATTTCTCCTTGTGAATGTTACAGAAAAATTAACATGTAAGACATGTTAATCATTTTAAATGACCAATAGGTATAGAGAATATTGATTTCTAGCCCAATTAGATAAACTCACTTGTTTCCCATAGAACTTCATACTGGTTTTAAAGAACTAAACACAATACATTGGTTTTGTCTGATTTCCCTACTACATTGTGAGTTTCATTTTATATGTTTTTGTGTTCATAATATGAAATTGAGACTGGCAAAACAGAGGGCACTTAATTATTAAATTAAGTTGAATTTTTATTTAACCTAACCTAATTTTATATGTTAAAAAAATGAATGATGGTAAGTTCCCTTATGTAAATGGTAAGGCACAGGTAGAAAAGAAAAACAAAAGGGTAAGTAAATAAGAACAGTTAGCAGAATAATAGAATGAAAAAAGAAAGTATTAATGACATTGATTGCCTTTGGCTTTTCTTCTTATCACTTCCCTTAGAGGAGTATATAAATCTGTGGTCTCAGCAAAAGAAAGTTGCTACAAAAAGATACCAATCTTCATTTCTTATCTACATGCCCTCTACCATTTACTAATTATTAAAGCAGCAAGAACACATCTACGTATCTGTGTATTCGATCATTCATTAAACAATTGCGTGCCTACCATTTCACATATTACAATTTACTCTTGAACAATATTGGGATTGGGGCACTGACCACCTCTACAGTTGACCCTCCTCATACATGGATCCCCAACTGCGGGTGGAAAATACTGTCTTTGATATCTTTAGAGAAAAAATATTTTCTCCTCAGCCTTAAAGAATTTACATTCTAATGGAGAAAATGTCCAGCTAAATATAATGTTATAATAAAGATATAAGTGTACGGATGAGGGATTGATTATTTGTCCTAAAAATCTTGAGAGATGTTGTGAAGAATAAGAAAACTTGAGCCGAGACTGGTTTGGCTCAGTGGATAAAGCGTCGGCTTGTGGACTGAAAGGTCCCAGGTTCGATTCCGGTTGGAGGCATGTACCTTGCTTGCGGGCACATCTCCACCGTGGGGCGTGCAGGAGGCGGCTGATCGATCTCTCTCTCTCATCGATGGTTCTGACTTTCTATCTCTCTCTCTTCCTCTCTGTAAAAAATCAATAAAATATATTAAAAAAAGAAAAGAAAAGAAAACTTGAGCCCATCTTAAGGGGTAAAAGAGAAACTGAATTCTTAAGTCCATTACCTTATTTATATCAGTTTGATCCTTTTTTGTTTTACAATAACTTACCTTTAAACATCATCCTATCTAATAAAAGAGTAATATGCAAATTGACCATCACCCCAACACACAAGATGGTGCCCCAGTTTTGGGCAATTAGGCCACCAGCAGAGGACAGTTGGGAGAAACCAGTCCAGCAGGGGATAGCAGTGAGGGGCAACCAGACCTGCAGGAGAGGGCAGTTGGGGTAACCAGGCTGTAGGGGAGGACAGTTAAGGGTGACCAGGCTGACAGGGGAGGGCAGATAGAGGTGATCGGGCTGGCAGGGGAGCAGTTAGGTGTTAATCAGGCCGGCAGGGAGTGGTTACGGGGTGATCAGGCTGGCAGGCAGAAGCAGTAGGGGCAGTCAGGCAGGCAGGCAGACGCGTGTTTGGAAGCCAGCAGTCTTGGATTGTGAGAGGGATCCCAGATTGGAGAGGGTGCAGGCTGGGCTGAGGGACACCCTCCTCCCGTGCATGAATTTAGTGCACTGGGCCTCTAGTAAATATATAAAAGGATATCATTTTAAAGAAGATCAGTGTCCAGCTTGATGCTGTGGTTGAATTTCTACTTGACATCTCAATTTACATTCCATTCCTGGTCAGTAGGCTGAATATGGTTAGTTTTATTCACTTTATTTATGATTTCCAGAGTGGGCAGAGCCAAATCAGTATGGGCCAATGACACTCTGAAAAAATACTGGCTTGGGGAGTGGGTGGGGAAGAGTCTCTGGAAAGAAAAACAATTAAAATCCTACCACCACTAAAAAACCCAGTTTGAGGTGAACAAGGAAGCTTGTTGCTCCAGCCACTGATAGTACTCTTGGAATAAAGAGAGACTAATGATGTTTGCATACTCTAAAGCTAGAACAGCAGAACAAAAAGGTAGAAAAAAAAACAATTCTTTTTTTAAAAAATAATTCTTTAATTTTCAGATTGTACAATTGTTCCTCTCCCCCCACATACCTTCCCTCTACCCAGCTCTCACCCCTCCCTCTGCTGATACCTCCCACCCCAGTGTCCACATCCATAGGTGTATAATTTTTGTCCAGTCTCTACCTGTACCCTCCTCACTCCTTTCCCCTTGAGAATTGTCAGTCCACTCCCTTTCTATATCCCTGATTCTATTATATTCACCAGTTTTTATTCTGTTTACCCAATTTTTAATTCACTTGATTTTTAGATTCACTTTGTTGATAGATATGTATTTGTTGTTCATAATTTTTATCTTTACCTTTTTCTTCTTCTTCCTCTTCTTAAAGAGTACCTTTCATCATTTCATAAAACACTGGTTTGGTGTTGATGAACTCCTTTAGCTTTGTCTTATCTGTGAAGCTCTTTATCTGCCCTTCAATTCTGAATGATAGGTTTACTTGGTAATCTTGGTTGTAGGTTCTTGCTATTCATCACTTCGAATATTTCTTGCCACTCCCTTGTGGCCTGCATAGTTTCTGTTGAGAAATCAGCTGACAATCATCTGTGTAGTTCCTTGTAGGTAATTAACTGTTTTTCTCTTGCTGCTTTTAATATTCTCTCTTTGTCTTTTGCTCTTGGCATTTTAATTATGATGTGTCTTGGTGTGGTCCTCTTTGGATTCCTTTTGTTTGGGGTTCTGTGCGCTTCCGGGACTTGTAAGTCTATTTCTTTCACAAAATGGGGGAAGTTTTCAGTCATTATTTCTTCAAATAGGTTTTCAGCATCTTACTCTCTCTTCTTCTGGCACCCCTATAATTCTGATGTTGGTACTTTTGAAGTTTTCCCAAAGGCTTCTTAACACTATATTCATATTTTTGAATCCTTTTTCTTTTTGCTTTTCCAGTTGAGTGTTTTCTGCTTCTTTGTATTTCAGATCTTTGACTTGATTCTTGTGTTCCTTTAGTCTGCTGTTGGATTTCTGTATATCATTTTTTATTTCAGTCAGTATATTTTTAATTTCTAGTTGGTTCTTTTTCATCTCTTGGGTTTCGCTAAATTTATCCATCTTTTCTAGAAAATTCTTAAAAACCTTATAACCATGGTTTTGATCTCTATATCCAGTCATTTGTTTTCCTCCATTTCTTTCATTTGTGACTGGTTTCTTTGTCTCCACATTTTCGCTGCTTCCCTGACTTGATAGAGTAGCTTTGTGTGCTAGGTGTTCTATATGGCCCAGTAGCTTCATCTCCCCAGTTACCTGAGGTGAACTCTCTTGGTGCAACCCTTTGTGGACTGTGTGCACAGCCTTGTTGTAGTTAAGTCTTGATTGTTGTTGGTATCACTAGGGGGAATTGACCTTCAAGCCAATTGGTTCTGAGAATCAGCTGTGTCTATGCTGGGAAAACTTTCATGCTGGAGTCAGCCTTATGAGATAAGATTTGCAAAATTGCAAAAGCCTTTGTGTTCAGCTTGGATGGGCAGAGTCTCAGGGCTGAGCAGACAGCCTTAGCTTCCCATCAGCCCTGCCCTAAGAGGGCCCTGGGTCTCAGTGTCCCTCAGTAATCGCTGCAGCCCTCTCTGTGCACTTGTGCTCACACACCTCCAGACCTCTGCCTTTCCGGCTCCCCTGAGTTTCCATGTGCTCCAGCGACTCCTGAGTCTGGTTCTCCAGGGTCTCACCCGAAACTGGAGTTCAATGCAGTCACAGTTGAGAGGTTCTGTCTCCCTCCCTCTAGAGAAAGCCAGCGGCACAATCAGCAGTCAACCTTCTGTGTGTGCACTCGCATGCCTGCAGACCTCTGTCTTTCCCGCTCCCCTAAGTTTCCATGCACTTCTCCCTTTTCACAACAGTCCAGACTCCCCCCATTTGTGTCTTGGCCGGAAATGGGGTTCAGTGCAATCAGATATGGGGTTCAGTGCAGTCGGGATTTTCCGTCTCCCTCCCACTGGAGGAAGCCAGCCAGGCACCCCGCCGCCTGTCTTTTCCACGGGTGTCTCCGTATCTCACCTTTTTGCAGCTCCTCTGAGTCTCCATGAGCCTCTTTCTTTCCTTCTAGTTGTAGAATTTCCACCCAGCCAGCTTTCCTGTGGTTCTGGATGATGTCTGTTCTGTCTTTTAGTTGTAGTTTTGAAATTGTTGTGCAAGGCAGCAGGTTAGGTGTTCACCTATGCCACCATCTTGGTTTCTCAAAAAAAACAATTCTTAATATCTGAGCTATGAAATCATCAGCCCTGGTAAAGGTTGTCTGATGTCTGAATTTCTAGTTATAAGACGTTAACTTACATGTAAGCCAGTTTGAGTGGGTTTCTTCTATACTTGGTGTTGCTACAGGCACCTCTCATAGACACCAGAGAGGTGTTTTCAGCCAGCTCCCTGAGTCAGAGGGAGAGAGCTGTCCCCATCTGGGTTCTTGTCTTCTCATATGAATGAATTCAAGGCAAGTGACTGCAAATAACTGCGTTGTGTTAAAGCAAATTTATTAAAGAAGTAATTTATTAAAAAAAAAATAAAACATGCAAATTTATTAAAGGAGCAAAGCAAGCATATCTATTATCTGACAAAGTGCCAATGGGCTCTCTCAGCTAATCTGAGGAGTGAATGGGGTCAGGGTTTCTGCCTTGTATACTTTTCTGTCTATAGATTTAATTCCTCTACCGAATATTAATTTTCAAGGTCCCCCTTTTACCTTGTTGTGGTTTTCCCAGAATTTGTGAGAAGCACCTGGCAATTTTATTTTGCTAATCCCTGAGACTGGTGGCTTTTCTGTTTAGCGAGTTTGGTGAGATAAGACTGCACTCTTCCTTCCCCTTCCTCTCTCCTCTGTTGTTTTTTAATATTTTCAGGGTGTTTTAAGCTTTGTATTTTTTGGTTGTATTAAGATTCCTCCTTCTCTTTTCCTTTTCTTCCCCCTTCTTTCCTGCATTCTTTGGTGACACATTAACCATTTACTCTTAAGTGTCCTTGCTATTAAAGCTGGCTGCAGGCTGCCAGACTGTTTGGCTTTATTCAATTTTCTTGTCTCAGTCTCCCTATTCCTCCTGCCTTGGAATTTTTCTAGCTTCTTACTATCCTGTAACAAAGTCAACAGCATTCCAACTGATATTGAAGGGAAAGGCATCTCTATATATACTGGAGACCTGGTGCACGAGATTCATGCATTTGGGGGGAGGTTCTCTCAACCAGACCTGAGCCCTCTCTCAGTCTGGGAGCCCTCGGGGGACATCCTTAGCACTGCAGCAAAGGTGGGAGAGGCTCCCGCCAACACTGCTGCACTCACCAGCTGTGAGCCCGGCTTCTAGCTGGCCGACTCTCTCCCTGTGGGAGTGCATTGACATCCTGGGGGCAGCTCCTGCTTTAAGCGTTTGCCCCCTGACAGTCAGTGCACCTCATAATGATGGATCATTCTGCCATTCGGTCAATTTGCATATTAGCCTTTTATTATATACATAAAGAGATAATATGCAAATTGGCCAGGACTCTGTAGCATCACAATCGCTCAGGAGGAGGCAGTGTGCACAGGTGCGCAGTGAGGCAAGCCACAGATGGCACAGGCCTGCAGAGAACAGGGCCTGCCAGTGGTCCCACCTCTGGGTGGGAGCTGCAGAGGAAACACCTTTTTTTACAGCTCATTGGCTAAGCTCTGCATATGCCATTCTCAGTGTTCTTGGTAACCTGAGTATTAACAATCTAAGAAGGTGATATAGGATTTTTCCACCTCACTCCTGGAGGAAAAAACAAAGGTCCATTGCTAGAGAGGCTAAGAAATGTCATAGCCAGCTTGGCTCAGTGTAGAGAGCCTCATCCTGCTGAGCGCAGGGTCCAGGTTTGATTCTGGTCAAGGGCATGTACCTAGATTGCAGGCTCCTCCCTGGCTGGGGCCCAGGTCAGAGCTCATGCAGGAGGCAACCCATCAAAGTGTCCCTCTCTCACATTGATGTTTTTGTCTTTCCCTCTCTTCCATGCTCTCTAAAAATCAATGGAAAAATATCCTCAGGTGAGGATTAAAAAAAAAGAAAGAAAGAAATGTCATATGCTGTAAAAGAAACATCTTGAAAATGCTTAAAGAAAGTTGTCATTTTTTCGTGGTGAAGAGACTGAAGTCCATGTTGATGAAAACACCTTGGTGGCTGCGGTGGCTGTCAGGGGCAGCAACAGCAGGGTGATGGGGGTGGCGTCTTTCTCTGATCAGTCTGGTCGCCTCCTGCAGAGGACATCCTGTCAGTAGGACATCCCCTGAGAGCTCCCAGATTGGAGAGGGTGCAGGTCCAGCTGAAGGGTAACCCCCTGTGCATGAGTTTCATGCACAGGACCTCTAGTACTAATATAAGAGATTCTAAAAATATGGATTTAATCTGGAAAGAGGCCAGAAAGGGAACCCATGCCCTAATACAGTGGTAGGCAAAATCACTAGTCAACAGAGCCAAATATTAACAGTACAATGGTTGAAATTTCTTTTGAGAGCCAAATTTTTTAAACTTCTTCTAACGCTACTTCAAAATAGACTCGACCAGGCCGTGCCATTTTGTGGAAGAGCCATACTCAAGAGGCCAAAGAGCCGCATGGGCTCGTGAGCCGCCGTTTGCAAACAACTGCCCTAACAGGTTTGGATAGAGTATTGGCCCGCAGATTCAAGGGTCCCAGGTTCAATTCCGGTCAAGGGCATGTACCTTGGTTGCAGGCACATTCTCTCTATCTCTCTCCATAAAATATCAATACAACATATTTTTAAAAAGGAAACCGCCAAAACCAGTTTGGTTCAGTGGATAGAATGTCAGCCTGCGGACTGAAAGGTCCCAGGTTCAATTCCAGTCAAGGGCATATACCTTGGTTGTGGACACATCCCCAGTGGAGGGCATGCAGGAGGCAGCTGATAGATGTTTCTCTCTCATTGATGTTTCTAACTCTCTATCCCTCTCCCTTCCTCTCTGTAAAAAAAATCAATAAAATGAAATAAAAATAAAAAAAGGAAACCCACTGTTCCCAGATGGGAAGTTTGTGATATTCCCTTAAACTTTAGGACACAGACATACATGGCTGTGGTTTAAGGGGAAATTGTACAAAAAAATTCAGGGTATTGAAGTGCTTTGTCCATTTTCTGCTTAGATCCAAGAAGCCTTGGATGGGACTTCTGGACCTTTCGCAGGCTTTGCAAAAAGCCCCGTGTGTTAGGATGAGGGCTGTGACACACCTAAAGGCTTGGCCCGGCCCAAGCACTGATAACCCGCTCTGGGGGTTGGGTATTGTTCATGGTTTATGGCCTCTGTAAAGTGGGAGTTCTTGGGTAACCAGGTCTTGCAGAACCAGACTGTGGAGAAAGGGGCAGTGATTGTACATTAGGTTACTGGCACAGATTCAGATTGCTAGCTCCCTCAAAAACGCCTTATTTTCCCCATCAGTTTCACAGGTCAGCTTTGCAACATTAACTTGAGGAAAGGAATTATTTTTTTCCAGAGTTAATGTGAACGGAAGTTTACAAGGAAAGATTTAATGGGAGATAAGTATGCCACAAAGCACAAATATAATATTGCCTTCTACCTTTCCCATATACCTCCTTTTGAGCACTTTCTAGCTGCAATCCTATATAATAAAAGGCTAATGTGAAAATTGTCCCCTCGACCAAGAGTTCAACCCAGGAGTGGGGCCAGCCAGCCAACCACCTGGCTGGCCTCTATGTGGTCAAAGTGGACTGCCCCCCTGTGGGCACAAGATGGCCACCACAAGATGATCAGCAGGGGAGGGCAGCCATCTTATACAAGTTTTTATAGTAAAGATATATTTTAAATGCAACTTGGGAGAAGAAACTGATTATATCAAATTGGAATAGGTAAGGGCCACTCCCAATGCAGGGTCGGAGGGGATGGAAAGGTTTAAAAGGCTTGTTGCCAGGAGACATATTGCTGATCACAACCATTGTCTAAACAAGACTTTGCTGTGGAATCTTGGAATTTTGAGGGCAAAGAATTCTAGCTACTTCTTTTTAAAAGGATGTACTTTGTGCTAAGGGCCAGCTAACACTGACCATTTTTGTATCATTCTTCACTTTTCTGAATTTCAATATAGTTATCCTAATTTTTCCTCCATCAGTGTATTTTGGGTGTAGATAATTTTGTAGCCATTTATTGCCTAATGTTGACTATGGATCTCTAGCCACACCTGTTGGAAATGAAAGCATATTACTCCCATTGTGGATCTGAAGTTAACTGCAGTAATTGGTTGAGGCTTACTCTCCTTTGGGAAGTGGATGGAAGGAGTTTGGTGTGAGCATGAGCATTTTGCAAGTATATGTGTTAGAAGAATGTGTACGAAGAGTAATCAAATGAGTAGACTGTGATCTCCCTAAAAATTCTAAATCATCTTACATACTTAGACTATTCTTTGTTCCATTCCCCTTCTCTTTATTGGTTTACTGATATCCTGATCTATTCATTATTGATATGTTAAACAAAAACTTTAAATGTTAAAGTTTTCTTAAAAAGAAAGGTTTTATTCAGCCAGTGCTCTCTAGAAAAGGACAGATCCTGGGGCAAAAAGTCTAAACCTCCAAGCAGCAGGGCTAGATACAGAAAACAGCCGTCTGCCGTCCTGGAATTGATGGGCTTTTAAATACGTCAGGAAGGCTGAAGAAAAATGTAAGTTGTTTTGAAAGTTGCATAAGGGGGATTCAGCCTGCTTTTGCTGGCATTAAAGATGGTGGGAAGGTGTTCTGAGCCAAGGAAAGCAGGTAACTTTTAGAATTTGGGAACAGCCTTCAACTAACAGTCCAGCAAGGAAACAGATGTCAGTCCTCCAACTATAAGTAGCTGGCTTGTGCCAGCATGAGAGAGATCCTCCCTTTGAGCTTGAGAAAAGAACACAAACCAGATGATACCTTGATTTTAGCCTAATGAGATCCATTTTGGGCTCATGACCTACATAACTGTAAAATAGAGAATTTGGTTTGTTTTAAATCCACTAACTTCTGGTAGGTGTTTTTTGTTTTGTTTTGTTTTGTTTTGTTTTGTGTGTGTGTGTGTGTGTGTGTGTGTGTGTGTGTGTGTGTTTACTTCTGGTAGTTTTTTATAGCAAAAATGGAAAACTTATACAATACCTTTTGTGTGAATTAGAAAATTTCCTTTTTTTACAGATTTATTAAAATACTTCAGGACTGCCCTAACCAGTTTGGCTCAGTGGATAGAGCATCGGCCTGAGGACTAAAGGATCCCAGGTTCGATTCCAGTCAAGGGCATGTACCTTGGTTTCGGGCACAGTCCGCAGTGGGGAATATGCAGGAGGCAGCTGAACGATGTTTCTCTCTCATCGATGTTTCTAACTCTCTATCCCTCTCCCTTCCTTTCTGTTAAAAATCAATAAAATATATTTTTTAAAAAAAAATACTAGAGGACCAATTCACAAAATATGTGCAAAAGTAGGCCTTCCTTCCCCTGGCTTGAGTAGGCCTCTGGCACCTGGGACCTGGGCTTCCCTCGCAGCCCCAGCTTTCCCATATTATGCTTTTATTATTATAGATAATTGACATAACTTTGTATAAGTTTATGGTGTACAGTGACGATTTGATGCACTTACATATATATATACACGAGAGGCCCAGGGCACGAATTGGGGGCCATCCAGGGAGAGGGTCTCCAGGTGGTTGGCTGGCCAGCCCCATCCCTGGATCAAACTCCTGGTCAAGGGGACAGTTTTCATATTAGCCTTTTATTATATAGGATTACCACAGTGAGGTTAGGTAACACATTCTTTACCTCACTTAATTACCATTTTGTTGGTATAATGAAACCATTAAAGTTCTCTCCAGGATATGTCTTTATTGATTTTACTAGAGGCCAGATATCTAAAATTTGTGCACAAGGGTGTGTGTCCCTCAGCCCAGCCTGCACCCTCTCCAATCTAGGACCCCCCAAGGGATGTCCGACTGCCCATCCATTTTAGGTCCTATCTGAGTAGGATCCGGCCTAAACAGGCAGTTAGACATCCCTCTCACAATCCAGGACTGCTGGCTCCCAACTGCTCGCCTGCCTACCTTAATTGCCCCTAACCACTTCTGCCTGCCAGCCTGATCACCCCCTAACCACTCCCCGGCCAGCCTTATTGATGCTTAACTGCTCACCTGCCAGCCTGTTTGCCTATAACTGCCCTCCCCTATAAGCCTGGTCCCCACAACTGCCCTTCCCTGCAGGCCCGGTCACCTCTGACTTCCCTCCTCTGCTGGCCTGGTCACCCCTAACTGCCCTCCCCTGCAGGCTTGATTGCCCTCAACTGCACTCCCTTGCAGGCCTGGTCCCTGCTAAATGCCCTCCCCTGTGGTCATCTTGTGGTGGCCATCTTGTGTCCACATGGGGGCAGGCCTCTTTGACCACATGGGGGCAGCCATCTTGTGTGTTGGAGTGATGGTCAATCTGCATATTACTCTTTCATTATATAGGATAGAGGCCTGGTGCTTGGGTGGGGGATAGCTGGTTTGCCCTGAAGGGTGTCCTGGATCAGAGTGGGTGTTCCTTTTAGGTGTGGGCTGGCCTGGGCGAGGGGCCTGTGGTGGTTTTCAGGCTGGCCACACACCCTGGTGACCTATGCAGAAGCCCTGGTGTCTGGTATTTATTTATCTTCTATAATTGAAACGTTATAGCCTTGAGTGGAGACCAAGGCTGCAGAAGCTTGGTTTCCTCCATCACTGGGGGCAACTCAAGCCTCCTGCTTGCTCCAGCTCCATGGCTGCCACCATTTTTGTTGATATTTATTTATCTTCTATAATTGAAACTTTATAGCCTTGAATGGAGGTCTGGGCTGGCCAGGGTGTGCAGAAAACTTACCTTGCTCTATTGCCACAGGCAACCCAAGCCTCCTGTTCATTCCATGGCTGCAATAATCTTGGTTGGGTTAATTTGCATACTTGCTCCTGATTGGTGGGCATGGCTTGTGAGTGTAACAGAGCAATGGTTAAATTGCTTATTATTCTTTCATTAGATAGGTTTGTTTTAGAGAGAGGAAGGGAGGGGAGTGAGAAAAAAACATTGATATGAGAGGGAAACATTGATTGGTTTCCTCCTGTACCTAACTGTCAGGGATCAAACCCAAAACTTAGGTATGTGACCTGACTGGGAATCAAACCCTGGACCTTTCATTGTTTGGGATGATGCTCCAATAAACTGAGCTACACCAGCAAGGACTAAAGCTCTTCTTACAGCAACTTTCAAGTTTACAATTCAGTATTGTTAACAATAGTTGCCATGATGTAACGTAGATCCTCAGAACTTATAACTGAAAGTCTGTACCTTCACCAACATTTTCCCATTGCCCCCCACTCTTCAGGGTCTTTCAACCTCCATTCTGCTCTGTTTCTATGCAGAGGAGGGAAGTGAGATTGAGATCATAATGGTATTTGTCTTTCTCTTTCTGGCTTATTTTGCTTGAAAGAATGCCCTCAAGATCAATCTGTGTTGTCAAAAATGGAAGGATTTCCTTTTCTATGGCTGGGTAATATATCATTGTATGTGCAGTATACCACATTTTCTTTATCAGTTCATCTGTGGATGGACATGTGGATTATTTCCATGTGGTGGCTATTGTTAATAATGACAAAATGAACATGGTAATGCAGATATTTCTTTGAAATGGTGATTTTACCTTCAGATACGTACTCAGAAGTTGTATCATATGGTAGTTCTATTTTTTTAAAGAATTTCCATGTTGCCCTAACTGGTTTGGCTCAGTGTACAGAGCATCTGCCTGTAGACATAAGGGTCCCGGGTTCGATTCCAGTCAAGGGCAAATGCCAGGTGGGGGGATCGATCCTCAGTAGAGACTAGCAGATGCAGCCAATCAATGATTCATCATTGATGTTTCTATCTCTCTCCCCTCTTGCAACCTCTCTGAAATGAATAAAAATATATTTTTTATTTTATTTTTTTAATTTAATAAATCTTTATTATGCAGATTATTAGAATTGTTCCTCTTTATCCCTCAAAGCTTCCCTCCACCTGGTTCCCACCCCACCCTCTGCCCTTATTTCCCCCCCCATTGTCCTCATCCATAGGTGTATGATTTTTGTCCAGTCTCTCCCTGCACCCCCCTCATCCCTTTCCCCCTGAGAATTCAGTCCACTCCCTTTCTATGCCCCTAATTCTATTATATTCACCAGTTTATTCTATTCATCAGATTTTCAATTTAATTAACTTGTTGATAGATATGTATTTATTGTTCATAATTTTTACCTTTACCATTTTCTTCTTCTTCCTCTTCTTAAAGAATACCTTTCAGCATTTCATATAATACTGGTTTGGTGCTGATTAACTCATTTAGTTTTTTCTTATCTGTGAAGCTCTTTATCTGCCCTTCAAATCTGAATAATATCTTTGCTAGGTAGAGTAATCTTGGTTGTAGGTTCTTGCTATTCCTCACTTTGAATATTACTTTCCACTCCCATCTGGCCTGCATAGTTTCTGTTGAGAAATCAGCTGACAGTCATATGGGTGTTCTCTTGTAGGTAATTAACTATTTTTCTCTTGCTGCTTTCAATATTCTCTCTTTGTCTTTTGCTCTTGCTATTTTAATTATGATGTGTCTTGGTGTAGTCCCCTTTGGATTCCTTTTCTCTGGGGTTCTGTGTGTTTCTTGGACTTGAAAGTCTATTTCTTTCACCAGGTGGAGGAAGTTTTCTGTATTTCTTCCAATTGGTTTTCAGTATCTTGCTCTCTCTCTTCTTCTGGCACCCCCATAATTCTGATGTTGGTATGCTTGAAGTTGTCTCAGAGGCTCCTTACATTATCTTCACATTTTTGGATTCTTTTTTCTTCTTGCTTTACCAGTTGAATATTTTCTGCTTCTTTGTATTTCAAATCTTTGACTTGATTCTTGCGTTCCTCTACTCTGCTGTTAGGTTTCTATATAATATTTTTTATTTCAGTCAGTGTATTATTCATTTCTAGTTGGTCCTTTTTCATCTCCTCTTGCTCTCGCTAAATTTATCCATCTTTTCTAGGAAATTCTTAAAAAACCTTATAACCGTAGTTTTGAACTCTAGATCCAGTTGTTTGTTTTCCTCCATTTTTTTCGTTTGTGATCTGTTCTTTTGTCTCCGCATATTTCGCTGCTTCTTTGAATTGGTAGAGTAGCTTTGTATGCTAGGTGCCTATGTGGCCCAGTAGCTCTGCCTCCCCAGTTACCTGAGGTGAACACTCTTGGTGCACCCCTTTGAGGACTGTGTGTACAGCCTTGTTGTAGTTAATTCTTTTTTTAATATATATTTTATTGATTTTTTACAGAGAGGAAGGGAGAAAGATAGAGAGTTAGAAACATCGATGAGAGAGAGACATCGATCAGTTGCCTCTTGCATACCCCCCATCGGGGTTGTGCCCACAACCAAGGTACATGCCCTTGACCGGAATCGAACTTGGGACCTTTCAGTCTGTAGGCCAATGCTCTATCCACTGAGCCAAACTGGTTTCAGCTGTAGTTAATTCTTGATTGTTGTTGATATCATTGGGGGGAATTGACTTCCAAGCCAATTGTTTGTGAGGAGTGCCCGGAAAATTTCTGTGCTGGACTCAGCCTTAAGACTTGCAAGATTGCAACAGCCTCTGTGCTGGGCTTGGATGTAGTGGAGTCTCAGGGCTGAGCAGAGAGCCTTGGCTTCCCATCAGCCCTGCCCTGCATCCAGTCCCTGGGTCTCAGTGCCTGTGGGTAATTGCAGCAGCCTCTCTGTGCACACGCACGTGTGCCTTCAGACCTCTGTCTTTCCGGCTCCTCTGAGTTTCCATGCATTCTAGGGACCTGTATGAGTCTGGGTCCCCAGGGTCTTGCCTGAAACTGGGGTTCAGTGAAGTCAGACCTGGATTTCAGTGCTGTTGGGAGGTTCTGTGTGCACAATCAGTAGTCAGCGCTCTGTATGTGCACTTTCGCATGCCCCCAGACCTCTGTCTTTTGCAGCTCCCCTAAGTTTCCCTGCACTCCTTCCTTTTCACAACTCCCTCGTATGAGTCTCACCCAGAAGTGGGATTCAGTGCAGTCAGAAATGAGGTTCACTGCAGTCGGGATTTTCCGTCCATCTCCCGCTAGAGGAAACCAGCCAGACCCTCCTCTGCCCATCCTCTCCACGAGCGTGTCTCCCTACTTCAGCTTTTTACAGCTCCCCTGAGTCTTTGTGAGCCCCTCTCTTTACTTCTAGTTGTAGAATTTCCTCTCAGCCAGCTTTCCTGTGGTTCTGGATGGTGTCCATTCTGTCTTTCAGTTGTAATTTTGAAATTGTTGTGTGAAGCAGCAGTTCAGGTGTTCACCTGTGCCGCCATCTTGGTTTCTCCAAGATTATTTGCTGGTTTTGATATGTAATTTACTGATGATTAGTGATATTTATACATTTTATTTTTTATTTTTTTATTAATGGATTACATATATGCATATCTTCCCATTGCACCCCTCCCCCCACTCCCAGGCATCCCCTAACCCCCCAGTGCCTTGTGTCCATTGGTTATGCTTATCTGTATGCATACAAGTCCTTTGGTTGATCTCTTATCTACCCCACCTCTCCCTAACCTTCCTGCTATAATTTGAC